>JABUIW010000031.1:2957255-2980585 GCA_013363375.1 Menidia beryllina | reverse complement strand
TGTCTAGTATCTGGTATAAGATAATCTTTGCGTTGATATATATATATATATATATATATATATATATAATTATGTCAAATTTAGATATTATTTAAATAACTTAATTCTTAAATATGACTGCTGAACTGAAATGTGAGGACTTTAAAGACCATTTTTCCACTAAATTGATATCTTACAATGCATATATGCTACTTTTCATTTACCGTGTATCTCTGTGTTTCCTGTTTGAAAGCAAAATGGTACACCACCACCAAAAGTAGCTTTAAAGGGCACTACATCCCGAATCCTAGTCTTCTGTGGAGTCACATAACACCTTTTACTTCCTGGGTCCTTTTTTTTTCAACATAAGTGAATTAACCCGTTGTAAAATAATGGGGAAGCTAATTTCAGAATCTTTTTTCATGACATCTTGAGGCTAAATATCTTAAACTGCTTGTAATTGACTCTCTCCATTGTGAAATAATGCATGAGCTGTACAGTACTGCTACAACTGTACATCTGGCTGGCGCTTGCGGCAGCCTGTGGGATTACTGGTGTGTATAACTCGTGCTGCTGTTGCCTGCCCGTCTGGAGTGATAGCTTCATTATTCATGGTTGCGTGTAGACAGCGGTGCTTAATCTCTGGGTTGAATGGGATAACTTATGACTCAGGAGGTAAATATCTGTGCATGGTCAGCCTGTTCCTGCCCGCCGGGCGTAGGAGAGAGCAACAATTGCTCTGGAGAGCTTCAGGGTGGCAACAGCAGCTAAACACCTCATCCTGTTGTGGCATTTGTGGACAATTTGAGGCCAAAGGTAATTAGTCAGACTGGACCAGGAGGAAGGGTCATATATTCTTAGTGGTGAAAGGGTCTTGGCGGGGGTTTTTTTGGCGCCCGACAGGTGCAGCATGAAGAAGGCGTCATGAGTTTAGGGAATGGAAACCAGAGCTTAGGCAAATGACAACACCTCTGTCTTCTGGGGTCAGGTACCCTCTTTTGCCCCCTGCACCCTCCGAAAGAGAGCAATCCTCTTCCTGCTCTGACAGTGTATTAGTAAGTGCAGTATTACATAAATCTTCGTGTGCATGCAGACAGCTCGTGTGTGTGTGTGTCTAAGACGGTTACTGATGCGCCAGACAGTGGTGGGAAGATCAGAGGGATGTTTTCAGTTGAAGCAATCGTCTGTCCTATTTTATCTGGCTCACATTTGAACAAAGAAATTGGGCACACTTTTAGGATAAACACCCATGTGTCCACTAGTATTATATAACACCCTTTTTAGAGGCTTTGATCATTCAGCTGTAATGCCAGTGATAAAAAAATGAGGGGGGGGGGGCACCCTGACAAGATATGTTTTAGCAATTGGTTCTCTGCACCAAGAACCTGCTGTGAACCAAATCCACAATCTGAGCTATAACTGTACTGTAAATGGGACGCGCATCTTCTTGTGCTTGCTGTTGGAGGAGGGAAAAGCAGCAGTGCTGACCATGTCATGTTTTTTGCTTGCTTCCTGGCAGTTCTGCTTGAACTCCATAATCCTGGTTACAGCCATTACAAATCCTGCTGTCTTGACTTTAGACCCCAGACAGGAGACAGGCTGTGCAACTTGGTTTCATTTAGCATTCCTCTGAGCTTTACGGGCAGGTGTTTAGCATTACTGGCAGGATATTTATTGGTAACTTTAAAGGCAACTTTTTTGCTTACCTCTCAATTAGCTACACGAACACACAAAAGCTGCACTGTGTGTGTAAAGTACCCATTCATGTAAGCACGCACACATGCATGAAAACATAATAGGATGTTCCATAGTCAGCGACTTCATGATATCACCAATTTCGTCAACACCGTGGCACACTGAATGCCTTTTGAGGTGTAAATCCATGTCCTCAGAATCCATCTCCGTCTCTCTGCGTGCACCCCCTTCCCTTCTACCTATTATGCCAAGTCAGTGTGTGATGTAGGGCAAAGAGTTGGAGGCACGATGGGATGTGTGGCCTGTAATTACTGAAGCTTAGCAGGACCGGTGGCTGTGATGTGCAATTCTCAAATCAAGGTGCTGCCTCAAGTCTCAGCTGGCCAATAGCGCTGTTGCCCTCTTCTACGTTATTGCTGGGAGCTGGGTGAGCGGTGTCAAGTGGCAGGCTGGGAAATGTGAAATCCCAGATAAAGCACCGAAGCCTAAGAAGCCATGAAGCTCTAGTAATGCGCAAAGTGATGGGGTTTGGGGTTTGGGCATGCTCAGCAGGCAGACGGCAGCCATTGGTTACTCTTTCAGTGTATCTCTCTTTTAGTGGATGCGAGAAAGACGGGAGAGGTGAATGTGTTTGGATATTTGACTTTTTTAATCTTGGATTTAGAGGGATCCACTGAGCTCCAACAATGCAAACCTAGTGTGCAGGTCAACAGAGCTGTAGATATGCTTAACCTAAATCCCCCCAGGCTTGTCCTCTGACATAAATCATACACCTCCAGCACATCCTGCCCATGCTTCTCATGTTTCCCATGGCCAGTTCCTTTGAAAATAATCTTAAAGTCTCTGTAATGTGGTCAGCCAGAGAGAAGTCAGAATAATTCCCGATATTAACGGCAGTCCGATTTTTGAACAATTCTGGAGCCGCTGTAGCAGTTAAACGCATTCCTACTTTTGTGGAGGCCATTATTTCTGCTTTTTAATCACCTCTCTGGCTTTTATAACCTCCCCAAGCCTTAGTGTGTGGCTGGGGGGAACACATGTGGGCAGAGAGCAGGGCTTGTGTTTACCAAAAGTTACTATTTGGATCTGAGTAATAACCTGAGTCAGAGATTAAAGCAAAAAAATCCTTCTAAAGTAATCTGTCAAAAAATGTAACATTAGAAAACATATTTTGCACATATCATGTAAATAAAAATTGCTGTTGGAGACTCGCATTATAGATTATCTCTGTGTATAATTAGAGCTTTTATTCTATCACTGCAGTGTAATGAAGAACAGAGAAGTTTTAGTACATCATTTCCTTTTGAATAATTGATCTGAAATCACAATGTTCCTCCTTTATTCTGCTCTGACAGTGGCACAAACAAACAACATGAATAAACCTGCTGTTGCCTTTCTTTGGAGCCACCCTCTAAGCATCTCCATTATGTGCACTTGACAGGATCATAATAAATTCTCCTTACTGCAATTTTTTCCGGCATAGCTCATTCACCGACAGCGGAATGTTTTATAGCAGAATTATGCTTCCGTCTCAGCCAATTTCCTAATTTTTATCCTCATTTTTTCCCATGTCCAAGAGATTTCGCACCAACAAAAAGATTCCTTTTAAACATAATAGTGTATATGTGATTTTTATTGTATACAGAAACACACATTCACCCTGAATAGTCAGAATTTTAAGGATGCTTTTGTTCAGTTGACAAAATCCATGAAAGGCATTAGTCCACTACTCCCACAAGTTATTTTCCCAAGACATGCATTTTTAAAAGTGAATCACAAATGTGTCTGCACAGATCATATTTGTTAGGATCAATCCCTTGTTGTGTTTGGTGTTCTTTATGAAATTTGTTGACAGCAATAGAAACAAATGTGACCAGCTTTTCAGATTTCCTTCCTTTTTGGATTTCAGAAGCATTATTTTGTTATTCAAATGTATGTATATTGCTGCAGTTTCCAGGCAGCATGCTTCTGTGTTACTGAATAAACAAGCCACACGTGGATCATTTGATATGATTAAGCGTAATACAACAAAGGAACAGGGAAACAAGGCAGTAAAATAGACCTGGCTGCCTTTGCTGCTCCTGGGCCTTCAGGGCTTGGAGAGGAGATGGAAGCGATTTGTTGTCGAGCTCTTGTTTTGAGAGCTTCCTCTGCTTAGCTTAGCTCTGGCTAACAGTCCACTTAATTCAGCTAGTCTTTTAGTTTCAGGCCTGCTGCTGACAGATGTGTGAAGTGGCTTGTCTTTGCTGATGGTTTAGTTACAGTTAGCCGAGACACCTGAGTGCTCAGGTGCCAAACGGAGTCACTGCACAGCGATTGATGGCATGTTGTCAGGCTTGGCTTGATGGCATAATTTACGCAGGTCACAGTCATGCATACAGTTTAGCTGGGTGGGAAAGAGGGGTGCGCGGAGTCATTGCTTGTTTACCCTGTGCCTGATGGCCCCCTACCAGCAGCTACAGCAATTATCACCTTGAAGGAATGTGGGACCCTCGTGTTAAATTCCCTTTGACCCCCGGTTGGAGAAGGTCAGGAGGTGGGCGCTCTCTCCAGGGGTGGTGGGCGTGGGCCTGTGTGTGGGTGAAGAAAGTCAGTTAGTTAAGGGTTTAGTGCTGTGTGAGCTTATACATGCGTAGGGGTCTGGGAGATGCCCTGTCTGTTCTTGGTCTTGAAACAAACAACGGTGCGTGGAGACCCCCAACATGGCAAACAAGGCCTACGTGGTCTGTTTGCCGAGCAAACTGGCTTTAAAAGATCTCAATTTGACTTAAAAAGACACCAATGGTGGTCTGAGACGGAAGGTTTTGCATACGAATGTAATCAGGGGATATCAGGGGATAACCCTCACACTGTATTTGAAGTTCAAAATCATTGACCGTGCGCCACAAAAAAAGTATAGTAAAGTAAAGTAAAGTAAAGTAAAATGCTCCTAAACATTTCTTGGTCAAAGTACCTTCTTGAAACGTCTCGCTGAATTTGACCTCTTTAACCTGAGGATCAGTAGCCACGCCACGTTCTGGTTAAGTCCTTGTTGAGAGTAGCCGCTCATAAATTGTGAGGATCTTTACTTGTTGTGACAAACCAAAGTTTCCCCGCAGTGTCATCAGACTGCAACGTCACTTCCAATTAGAGCTAACCTTGGACCCTTTTCACCATATCGGCGGGACAGAGGAACTGGAGTGCGTTGGCTGGAATCTTTGGCTCAAAGGTCCAAAACTCTCATAATTTATTCAACCGCAAACAACCAGACGAAGCCACACATGCCCATCCTGTTCCAATGTGATACAGTGAGAGTGGAGCAATGTGGAAAATGGAGGGATCACCTCAACCAACGCAAGCTTGTGCTCTTTTGAGGTACAATCAGCACATCATCTGCACCGTCTTGTCAGGAGCTGTACCTTTCCAGGTTGTCATGGCAATGTAATTTACTCTGCCAGAGGGGCAGTTCTTCTCTGTTTCAAATTGTACTGTAATATTGGAGGTGGTCGAGAAGAATTGGGTGGTAGAGATGCGTTGTTCTCTGATAAGGAATTCTTTAAGGAGTATTGGGCTGGAGAAAGTGTTTGGATCTCTAAATGCTTAAAAAATCTGATTATGCGTATATGGGTTGTGAAGCAACTCTTATTCTGGATTTATTTAAACATTTTACATTTTTGTTTTTATTGTGGTGCTTTATCCTTCTCATATTATTGTGTCATTTGCATTATCCTCATTCCAAGGATAAATGCAGCTGTTGCAGGGTTTCTATTTCTGTGCCTCCGCCGTGTGTACTGGGGCAAAGACGGCCAAACTCTCTAACTGTGGCTTTTTGTCTGCTCGACAGCCTGACTCTAAGTAAGCCCCTCTCACTTTGCAGACTCCTGTCTCCCTCAGCACATTCACCGCTGCAGCACTCATCCATGAGCAACACACTCATTCACACGCGCTTTCGCATGACTACACAAATGCACAAACAGGACTTCGGCCCGACTGGCTCACGCACACAAAACACACTCAATTACTCACTCAGGAATTATCGTGGTAGTAAAACCAGAGAGGAAGGGTAAGAGAGACAGAGTGAGGGATGGGGGAAGCAGAGGGAGGGAAAAGGAGAGTAAATAACCCGACAGAAGAATTTTCTTCCCAAGCGTATTTTAAACCCTGCCATGTCTGTGACCCGATCATGAGGACAAACCTTTGTTCCATCCTCTAAAAGTATGCTCGACGTAAGACATTAGTTTGTGTAGCTCTCTACAACAGCTCTAAACAATTTTTCTTCTTTTTTGCCCGTTTTTTTTCATTAACAAAGATTAATTTGTCCCGCAGGTGTTGAAAGACTTATTTTAGTCTTGAAGCGTCTCTACAGCTTACTCATCTAGCGGTTTGAAGGATGTGACAGACTTGTTCTTGAGCGTGTTGTACTGCTGTTCTCACTTTTTTCTCCTAACTGAATGTCCCCTGCTCTCGCTATGTGTCTGTATGTGTGTGTATGTGTGTGTGTGTGTGTATGTGCCCTCTCTGGTCCGCTGCTTTGGCACAATAAGGAAGACCAGGCCGCCCCGTTCTTTGTTTGGTCCTTGTAGGAAACTAGCAGCAAATTGTGGCTCAATGAGGCGTTGCTGTTTTGTAGACTCTGATGAAGTGCAAACGAAACGTCTGGATTGCAGTTTTTTCCATTGTATCTTGGCCTATGAATGTAGGTCTGTGTGATGGTTGGTTAGTGTTGAACATTAGGTAATTTAAAGTGGTTGTGGTCGTGGTTAGGGTGAGTAGGTCCATTCAAGCAGCTTTAAGATGTCACCCAGTGTTTGGAGTTGCTGTCCACTATGCTTAATTGTGATGAGGGGTGATTAGAGCCCTGCTTAAGACTTAAGGAGAGTTTTTAAAAAAAAAAAAAATGTTTGCTTGTTTTCAAGGGCTTGAAAATCCCAAGACTGTAGAGTTCTCAGACACAGCCGGCATGACACACTTGTCAACGTGATCAGAGCAGGGCATATGTGTATGGGTGTATTTATGCGCCTTTGGGAAATATTCAAGTTTTTACTTCAATGAATCCTCCCAACACCTGCAGCAACTGCTCAGGTTGGAAAAAGAAAGGGTGAATGACAGTATATGCAGTGATTCCCTGAGGATTTCCAAGTTATATATATATATATTTTATATATAAATATTTATATAATTTATGTTTAATGTATGTATAAATGTAAGGTCATAAATATAATATATATATGTATTGATATATTGTATATAGTATTATTATATAGTATATATTATATACACATACATGTACATATATGTATCTTAAATCTAATAAATCTAATAAACAGTGCACTTTTGTGTTCATCTTTCATTAAGTTTAGATATGTGAGATGTTGCAATTGCAAAACAGAATCTCTGGTGTATTTTTTCTCTTTTAACTTTGAGTAATTTCGGTGTCTAGATTCCTACGACACTTGGATGCACTGGCAACAACAAATACCATCAGCCTCCACAAACGGAGTTCAGTAAGTCAAGCAAAATAAACACATGGCTTTGGAGATTGACAAAGGAAGAAGGCCTTGGGTGTGCCACTGCTCTTGTTTAAAGCTGTTATGGGGCCCACATGAGCATACTGCTCTCAAGAGGCTGTCGTGGTAATTATCTGCAAGGGTGCACATGTTGCAGTGTGTTTGTCACAATGACTGTGCTTCTTTGTTTATGTCTGCAAGATGAACATGGAATTGTTTGCAAGTATCCTGCACCATGTGTTGATCCATAGGCCCCAAATGGCATGTAATGCTTATCCCCTCAAACCTATACTGCACTTCCTCAAGCATGCATACGTGCGTATACTCCATCTTTCTCTTATTCCCCAGAGTTTAGTGACGGGATCTAAGAGTTTCTGAGGCGGAGCATGGCTCGGGGAAGAGGCTTAGAAGCCATCTTTGACATGGAGTATGAGGCCCAACGACACAAAGCCCCATTCCCTGCTCCTCCATGTGGAAAATGGCAGGAGAGCAAGAGGAGGAGGGGAAATAGGGAAAATTGGAGGAAAAAGGAGGAGGGAGCAACAATTAGTGGGATCTGCTAATCGCCGGGGAAACACTCATTTAATTGACATGTGAAGTTTGAATTAATCTAACGAGTCAATATGAGGTACGACAATGGATCAGTTGAAAGTTGGAGGTCTGCACGATGAAGCCAGGGAAGCGAGGCAGCAGCTGAGGGTTGAGGCCAAGGTCTTTGTTAGTAATAGCAGTTTTGTGGGGGGGAAAGGTTGTCCTCAAGGAGATTATAACCCATTATGCTTTTGACCCGTCCAGATAAGTTTCTCCACGGCTGCTCTCGGATGGCAGCACAAATGTAGCACAGACTAACGCAAGGACATTTATGTGCTTGTTATCATTTTTTAGACGAAGCCGGAGTGAGTAAACAACAATTATTTATACCACAATAAACTTTGACCTAATAATTTTAATGGCTTGGAAGAGAAAAAAACACACAAAAGGATCTAGGCAGAGGGAAAAACTGTAGTCTGTTCATTCCTGCTCTTACAGAAATCAATAAGCTATTTAAGGTCATCAGAAAGAAGCATCACTGTCAACAAGCACGCAAGCGCTCACATGGGGGATTGGAAAAGGATCACAACCTTTAACTTAACGATTAGTTTAACAAGTCTCTTTTTTAAAGAAAGGATTACCTGCTGTGGTGAATATAAATATTCTTCATTCAAATTTGTAAAGACAGATTTTAGCCTCTAGCAGCAGGGTGCATATTACTCAGCCTTAATTGTTGTCAGTGTATTATTCTCCCAACAGAATCACGTCCAAATCTTTATTTATCAGTTTTTGACAAGCGATGGCTCAGAGGGAAGTCTGAAAACCTCATAAATAGTTGAGTTTTAGTTTATAGAAAAGCTATTCGATATTCTACAATGGCTCAGGGAAGTCTAAATATGGAAATTCAATTTTCAAATTTCAAATTTGATTTTTGTCGTTTCAATGTGGGGTTCTGGACAGGTCCAATATCTAATCATTCATGCATGTGCTGAGTGTTGTCCTAATAACCCTGCAACATAAATACAACACTGCTTATAAGAACTGCTAACACAACAAAAGCTAGCTGTTTAGCTTTTGTTGTCCTTGCTAACGTTTACTGAATATATGGTAATTTATTTGCCGCTCTGTGGTGCCCATGTAATCTCATAGCTTTAATATCATAATTGTTGGTCTGTCATCCATACCAAATCACAACAAAAACTTTCTGGAAGGTAAGGAGAAAAAAACCAGAGGGTCAAGACTTTGAATTTGTTAAATTGTGTGTAACTTTGGCTGATTGCAGCTGATGCTAATAGTCATTATGCCTGTAACTGAATACATAACTGGATAACTACATTAAGGATTTACTGCCAAATCTAATTTTACAGCGTCTGATCTCACAGGAATACTTGACAGAGCAGCACCCTCTTCATTTTTTATTTCTCTCAGTTTTATTGAGAACCATAAACTTGAGAATGCTATTAAAACCTATTACCAATAAAGCTGATATCAAGAAGTAGAATCGTCATAACTGTGACCTACTATGGCAATATTTGTCGGACTAAATTGTTTTGGAAGCGTCCCTTCTGGGAATGACAATAATGGTGTTTTGTGCTCATTTATATAAAGAATGACCCCCCAGATCTCCTAAAATGCATCTCCACTGGGAGAGATCCGAAGTGAAAAGAAATCAGATGTAGTCCATGTCACTGAAGGCTAAAACCAATGTGGACCTCCATGTACAGTATATTTACAAAGGAGCCTCCCAGCTGATGCAGCTGTAGCTTACTGTGCACCGAGCTGAACGAGTTCCTGTGAAGTTGCAATGTCACGTTAGTCGACAAAGTTCTGTGGCACTAATGTCATTCTCTCTAGCTTGATCATGCAGGTCATTCAGAGGGTCACATCAAGTCACATGTACCCTTGGTTTGGTGCTTTGATGACGAACCTTTTAGGAAAATCTGTTATTATTCAGGGAATATTGTTTGACTCCCCAGCTCAGAAGTGATATCAGTTTTTTTTACATCCGTTAATGCAGAGAAATAACTAATCAGGCCTCACCTGATTGGCATGTTTTCTCTTAGAATATATCCATATCTTCCCCTTGAATTGTGTGTTGCACTCCTCAGGAAACAAAAAGGTTAACCGAGTTTGAAATCCCTTAATACCTCCCTTTGGTCAGGTACTTAGAGGGTGAATATCTCAAAGCCTATAGGTGGAAAATCAAATTTGATTGTTAAAGATTCTACATTTTGTCTATTTTTTCAAAACAAGCACATGTTACAACAATACAAAATGAAACAATAATCCAAAATGCTATTTTATATAATTTTGTATTGTGACATGCCTGGGAGGAACTGCCCTGAAAAATGCCAGGAATCGTAAGGAGGCACTAACTTTTAGTCTTTTAGTACAGGCCTTTATCCAACGTGACTTCCAAGTGAGGAACAACTTTCAAATATAAATAGATTAGGAAAACCTTATCCAGTAGATTAAGAAACCGTGGCCTATTTAAGGGCTAAATCTGTTTGAATAACAGAGTAGAACAGGTACAGGAGTTTGAAAGCAACTGCAGGTTAGGTGTGTTATGTGATGATTGTTTCAGGAAGGAGATGCATCTTGAAGAGATTCAAAAGGAAGAGAGAAATACGCCTGTGATAGCTCATTCCTCCATTCTGGAAGTATAGATTAAAACAGTCTGAAATTAGACTTCTTGGATTTAAAGAAAACCAGGTGCTAAATGTATTCTGGATTAAACAAGTCATAGGTAAAACATTGATTTTCTTCACCATGATCTTGTTTTATGGGGGTCAGAATTCTATTCAGTTTATTTAAACAAATTTTAATCAAAATACACTTTAAAGTTACAGTCATCATCAGTTCACTCATTAAAATCCAAATGAGTCTGATGTGTTCTATTCCAATCCATAAGCAGTTCCATGATAAACGGAAGCAGATAGTGGCTTTTTCAGGCCCACTGTTGAGGGTGGTAATGTTTAACCTTTATGGTGGTCTGTTCATGTATGAAACGGTTGTCTTTTGACTCTTGATGCACAATTTTAGCTCAGTGAATCCTGGCTTTGTTATCTGACACTGTGCCCATGCCATCATGGAAGAATAGATCTGTTGAGACCAGACCTAGTCATTCAGTGTTTTCAGATTGTTAGTTGACCTCATCTTTTGTTGTTGAACTTAGACCTGACAAACTGAATCAACCGCAGATTGCAGCGTGGGCCTCAAAGGCTCGCAGACACTTGACATGACGGGTGCAGCACCTCATGTGCTCCTCTTCTTTAACCCTGCTGGACCCATTGCTCTGAAACAGGGGGAATCTGGACTCATTAGAGTACATGACCTTTTCCCCAATGCACCACAGTTCAAAGTCTGAGCTATGTTTCAAAATGAGGCCATTTTTTACACTGATCATATATATCAAAACAGTTGTGGTTTGATTTTCTTAAAAAAAGAAAACATATTTAGGCCCTCCACTCTGTGTTGAATTTTCTGTAATTTGATTTAAAAAAATCACTCAATGTTTTTATTCTCAATTTTATTTAAACATGTCATCCTTACCGATCATAATTCCACACGATCCTTCCAGGTTTCAATCATTGTTTGGATTTCTTCCACCCCCAAATGTGGTAAGACTCTTGGGATATTTATTTTTTGAATGATGTAGACCAATGATTTGATCCCTTTTAAACAGGGTAACATGATCTCACTGACGGCAGAAGAGTGTTCAGGTTAAAAAAATTATTTATAAGCTGATTTATGAACTTTTCAGTATTTCCTTTTGCCCATTTGCTTGGTGACCTTTTTTTCATGACCAAGCAGTGTACATGTTTGCACACAGCCTGACCGAATGCCCCCATTTCCTGCTGTTTCACACTTTTCTGATTTGTCTGATTTGAATATACATTTTCTTGTGTGCTTAATTTTGACAGATGCTGGTGACCATGAAATGACCTCCTGGTCTGGGTGGAGTTGACTGACACCTGGGGTTTTAAGCCGGATCACCAGTGAGTCTCATCCACTTTAAGAAAACTGTAAACAGTCCAACATCCCTAAGCTTAAACTTCACCTTGCCAAAAAAACACTTCTTACTTTTTTTTAAACTTGGAACTTTTTCTTTGCTTAGCAGTGTCTAAAAAAAAGCCTGCATGTTCTTACAGTCTCTGTACTTGTTTGGTTTATAATCTCCATGCTAAGAGATAGTTCCATTGTCCAAAGTGACTTTGTTGAAGTGGCAGAGTCAAAGGGACTCAGGATACCTCTAAGGCTTTCGGCACTCAGATTAATCCTCTTCCTTTATCTCTGGCTGATCTGGTTGAGTGTGAATGACTGCCAGCTTGTCTATAGATCTTAGTCACGTTTCCTCTCATTCTCTTTTTCTCTTGTGTTCGTCTGTCTGAGTGATCGGCACCGTATCAATCTTCGTCATCTCTGTTTTGTGTGAGGGGAGCTCTGATCTTTTATATAATCCCATCCATTTTTAATGATAGAAGAATATATCTTTGACTCTTAAAACACACATAGTAACCATCTTGCAGCACACACTAGACCGACAACTTGGATTATGTCCAGGAATCACAGCTGGATTGGTGCGTATACTGTGGGTAAGAGATGCCTAGCTTGGAAAGAGGGCTGCATCTGGGATGTTTGATTGGGCCACTGGCATTCGAGCCAGACAAGATGCCGATTGGATAGCTGGGTGTAGACTAGCGTGCAGGTTTCTGTGTGCCATGTAGCTTTGCCTCTCAGTGTGCCGGCCAATAGCTCCACATATTGGATGCATTACAGATTAGAGCCAATGCAACTGTGTGCACATACATGCGTGTGTGTGTTTATGGCGGGGTTTGTGTGTCTACCCATCTCATCTGTGCAAGAGCACTTTCATCCTCTCTGAACAAATCTGCGCTGTCTCAGTGATCACAAAATGCATTTGCCTCTTCCAGACTTAATCATTAATTATTAACGGCAGATTTGACTCGCCATCCCAGATCGATGCAGCAGCTGCCCAGAGAGACATGGTTAAGGCTCGTCTTAAGGCCATTTTCAAACGATCATATGCAAGATTTTATTGAAAATTCCTTATGATAACGGCTGGCAGTTACTACATAATTCATTGCCATTTGAGAGCTCATCAAGTTCAAATCTATTCAAGCAACTTTATCACGTGGTCTCATGATTTGAGATGGGCCGATGTATTTGTAATCTGTATTAAAAAAAGCCATGCTCCAAATTGTCTAAAATCTTATGGAGTCAGGATATTGTAAAAGAGCTTTGCGTATATTTTACGGTTGTTCTGTTCCTAATTGCTGGTGCAGTGCGACGGCCTAATTTTGATTCCGATCTGTAGCAGGTGGTCTTCTTCTTCTGTCTCTGGTTCACGTGCTGGTCAGAAGTGCTGATGATGGCGATTGGAGGAGGTGCCACCATAAAACATTAGTGATGTGTTTCAACCTCAGAGATTTTCATTTATCTATTAAACTCTGCCAGTTATTGCATAGACAAATGTTATGGAGAGAAAGGACAGAACAGCCGGATTTAGTATTTCGATTGATAGTTTCAAATGAAATATTATCCAGTTGTACCATGGCCTATAATCCCCATTAAGAACTGCATTGATGAGGCATTGATGTGTTTGGGTTAGCAGCATGATTGACATAGAAGCTATTGCCTCTGCATTTGAGCGGCGTCTGGTGTATGTTGGTGGCTAATTCGGCATTTTGGTGGGATGCAAACTCTTGTCTGTTCGGCGAAACTGAGCAACCGATAGCCTGGTAATGCTGCTAACCAGAAATGGCGACTGTGATGTCAGACGATTTGGCACCAGTTGATTCTAAAATTTCTTTTGGCTTGAGCTTTCTAACTAGATCAGATTTGATACGGTGTGCCAATTCCAAGGTAAAAGTGTCAATTATTTAGAGCGCGACACTAATGAATTGTTCTCCTAATCAGCTCAATTGCCGGCAAATCGACATTTCCAAACCCATAGTAGCATACAGTCGAATTTCATGAATATAATTTTTCAAAAATATTCAAAAATTGTTGAGATTTAAATTACCACCTTTGTTCTTGACCTTTTCAACTTGACATTAGATTAGTGACTAAGAAAATAGGGGGGAACAGAAAAGTCAAGAGGGAAAGTACGAATAAAATACAGCAGAAGGAAGAAAGGAGATTTAAAGAATACTGATGAACAGTTGCTTACCCATCCTTGTGACAGTGTTGCTTATTAGAGGTCTTAACACTGTTATTACACTTGTCAACACCACTGTAATTGATTCAAGTGTCGGACACTGAGGATTACAATACACGAGACACACATGCATTGAAAAAACAAATAGAATGTGGCCGCACTCGCACATACTGCCCATATGGACCTGAAAACACGGGGCAACAGACATCCATGCATATTCACACGCAAAAACAGTTGCACCATCCGCACGGCTGCACATGCTACATAGTAGCTGCTTATTGAGAGCATGGCAGTTCTGTCAACCCCAGACGGCTCCCCTCTGCCCACCTGTCCCGAAAAACTGGGTGGGAAATTCACCTGGCTGGTGTTTAAATCTCCTTCGGCACTTAGCTGAGCTAATACGAGCCATCTGGCTGAGCGACTATGCTTACCTCCCTCACTCTCCCGCCTCCTCCGCCTTTACAGACTCTCACTCTCTCTTTAGTCTTTTTAAAGCATGTCAGCAGTTACCCGGCACAGTGGTCTTAGAGAGGCTGCTAACGTGGCTAAGTGTCCCTCTGCTTCTTAGTTAGTGGGTGCTGTAATTCTATGTGTGTGTGTGCTTCACAGATGGCAATGGGAGGGGAGGGAGAATTGGAGAGGGTGATGGAGAGATCTGTCTGAGGCTCCAGCAGCTCCCAGGCAAGGCGGTCTGTCTGTGGGCATCTGCACTGGCAGCACCCCCCCCATCTCCCTCCCCCTTTTCCCATCCACTATCACTACAACTACCTCTCCCGCCAGTGCCATAACTTGACACGGCCCTTAGTGGAGCTCAGTTGCTGAAAGATGACTCCTCTTGACCTCAAAGGTACCACCTCACCCGGGAGGGCGATTATTTTGATGAATGATAGCAGGGAATTATGCATTAGTCTGCACATGGGGAAGCACAAACTGTAAGGAAGGTGAAAGGAGGGTCTGTGTGAGTCTGCGTGAGCGAGTGCGCATCTCTAAACATCTGCACAGAAATGTGCATAAATGTTTGTCTTGGAATGTTGGTGCCAGCTTGTTGGAATTGTTTTGTAGAGACAGAATTCAATACCTATACCACAGCTCACAGTTCAGCTCTAAGACAATGTGGCCATTTTGTCCAGAGGTGTCATCTGCATAAAACTGTGAAAGAAGGCAAAATTGACTGTAAAAGTGTGGGTGTTGACTCATCCTATGTGTTTAGAATACAACACAAATTATAACTCATTTGAGTTCTGGTTGAATTCGCGAATCCCTCTGAACATGCTCAACACAAATATCCAGTCATGATGTTATGTTTGTGGATCTTGTCTTGTCTGGCTCAGATGCCAGCAGCCCAGAAAAGCCTCTGACACATCTGTTCCTGAGAAAATCACGGAGGTTTGGGCAGTAGAGGTGTTGGTATGCACTGATTAGAGCAAGGCTGTCTTTACTCAAACTCTGAGTTTCCATAAACTGTTTACCAAGAAGGCTGTTGCCATGGTGTTGTATGTTCCAGTCAGTGTATTTTGACCACTCAGCTTTATTTATTCCTAAAAAAAAAAAAAGCCCATGCCTTCTGCATCAACCAACTGTTGTACCCCTTGGACCAATTGTTCTAAATCATGTATATACTGAATTTCATTAATCGACGCGATAGCAGGCTTGGACAATGATTTGAGACTGATTGGATGAGCTTTGGAAAAATAGCCTTTACAAGCTGACACCTTTGGCTCATGGGTGGCTGAGAAACAGAGGCTTTGATGGGAGAAGAGATATCTATCATAATAGCCTCGTGACAACATGTTGGGTGTGTGGCAGACCTACCGTTAGAAACGCTCGCTTGCCTCTTTTTTTTCTTCTTTTTTTTAATCTCCATAGAAAAAGGCCTTTTTTTCCTGAAAACTTACCTTAATGACACCCCTGGGCAAGATACGATAAAAGTGAGATAAGATGAGATAGTTTTCTTTACAACCAAATTCATCTTTGCACTGATCCTGCATGTCTGCTCTCTTTTATTCTTTTATCCCTTCAATCCCCCTCCCTCTCTGTATTTCTTTTCTTATTTTCTGCTTTAATAAGCAGCTAAAACTCTTCCTCAGATCTGACAACGGCAGAGCAGCACAAACATGAAGCAGCTCTCAGAGGTAAAGTCACGCCTTAAAAGTGGATTGATGCTCAGCCTGTCAGAGAGGCCAGGGCTTTTTCCTCCTATAAGCTAAACCTTTAGTGTTTAACAGTCTTGTGAGACGTTTATTTCAACCCTTTGCACAGGAAGCTACATCCATGAATTGGATTACGGCTAATTAAATACTTCACACAGGTGTAGAGTCAACAGACCGGGGTGCTGTAGACCCTATTCCCTGCCTTTTTCTTACTGCCTCTCGGGAGAAGTAGGTGTACTTTGACACTTAGAACTCTGCAAATTACAACAAATTGGCAACACAAGTGTCAAACCTAGATTGTAACTGCGTCTTTGGTTTGATTAAAAGCCTAATTATTACTCTACACATCTCTCCTGTTTCTCAAATATTAGTGGTTTAGTTTGTTCTATCGATTGCTGGAGCTGATGTTTGTTTTTTCTTTTACATTTCATCACTGCTGCCTTTCAGTGGCCAGTTTGGGGAGACACAAGGTGATGTGTGACTGCAGAGTGTGGTGGTAATGACTGGGTAATTAACGGGCACCAAAAGGCAACTATTAGAAAAGTGTAAACTTGCAGTAGCTGCTTGGTGTGTGTGACGGCGACACAGAGGAGGAGCACCCCGAAGATAAACAAACTTGGAATTTAAATGGGGGTATGCAAATGCAAGGAACTGAGACATAAAGTTTGTTGGTCTCAGAGGGATGTTTATTTTGATGACTGTATTTATCTGCTGGACGTGAGCAGCTGTAAGAGCCTGCTTTTGTAAGCTGTGGTGCCAGCTGTTGTGCTGTTTGTCTCTCATAAGGTCAACTGCATTGTAATTAAAGGACAGTGTAGATTCTATAGAACACGTGAGAATGCATCACCCGTTGTTGCTTGCAGGAACAGATGCAAATTTTCAGTATTGCTGGTAAAGATCTCTGTGTTTTGTAGTATTATGAGGTATGCGTCCCTATTCAAAGGTAAAAAAATATATATGCATTTGCATGAAGATAGATCCAGTCCTTGTTTTAATCAGCTAATTAGCATGCTCGCTATCTGTATTCTTCCTCTTCCTTCTTGGAGACAGGTTTACAGGAAACAGGTGACAGCCATCAGCAATCTGTTTTCCCTGACAACGGGCAGCTGCCACTCTTAAATTTGCCCATTCCTGCCCGGCGACATATTTATTGGGATTAGTTTGAATATCCTTAAAAGCAGTCCTTTTCAAATGAAAGGAGGAAAGCAAAAGGATGACTCAGTGTTCACAAAAACAAACCTGAACTTCATAGGATTTCTCAAACCACCTCAGTCATTCACGTACTCTCGTACAAAAGCCACCGAAAAACTCACGAGAGTCGCTTTCTTTTTAGGTCTTAACAACATTATTGCCATAGAAGTTTACGTGTCCTGCTCTTGTATATGTGCATATATATCCCTCTGCAATCCCTCCACAAACTATTACTGTACTCTTCTACATATCAAAGCTGAATCTGGGTTCATCCAGGGAGATGGTCTAATTAACAATGCTGCTATCCTCACAGACATCTATCTCTGGCAATACCTCCTCTGCTTCCAGAGTCCTCGGCTTGAAAGCATCCACTCAACGGGGAACGCATGAAACAGCTCGAGTCTGATGACTGTTCTTTGTTTCATATGGATTTAGATAGCAGTTAGTATTCCACAGCAACAGGGGAGAGATATGTACACGTTACATTGAGTACATTAACAAAAGTATTGACACAAAAATATAAAAATATGACAACTCTGCACCATGTTTGTATATTACAGTATCTGGATATGTGTGAACACCTTTAAATGTTACAGTAAGACCTCAGTATTAGCTGTATGCACTTTACAGACCTGTAATGTGGATCTGTGTTGTTTATTTAGTTTTTCGTTCAATTATTTGCAGTCACTGTCAGGAAGGTGATTGGGTTCTGTGTCCAGGGAAACCTGGAATGCAGGTATCTTTTAATGTAGAATAAGAATTCATTTTAATACAGTGAAAATATTGAAAATTAATCATACCTTTTGTAGTAACCGAGTGTCCAAGAATCGATCCATTCAATCCACACTGAGGCAGGGGACTTGAGTTGTCATTCTTTTACTTAAGGAAAATCATCCGGCAAAAATACAACCGTTCCAACTGGAACGTCCCACACTGAAACTGGCCCCCGAGGGGCAACCCCCAATTTGACTATAGTTCCGTCCCTAATATTTCCCAATATATAACACCTTTCTATGACCATTTCTTTCCTTTTTTCTATTGCTATTTCCCATATCTCAAATTAAGCAGCTTTCTTCCTTCTGTTCAGTACATGTTCATGCGCACTTAAGTTGTATCCTATGGTTTCAGCTTGGCTGCAGCATTTGATTGGACTTCTGTCAGAGTCCCAGTGTAGAAGTTGGAGAAAGGAATTGATTTATTGACCCAGCTATGACAGGTGGTGATATGTGCCCTTTGAGTTTTGTTTCGGCACTGGTTTTATTACAGAGGTAGAAGTGTCCAAAAACTGTTCCCATCTTGAATAGTGAGTTTACAGTTGTGTATGGTTTGTATGTATTGTACTGCACCCTTTTAGGTTTTTTCTTTGTCGTGAATGGATTCGTTCTATGTACATTGCATAGCAAAGACAAGATGCTCCTGTGTTGCGTTCGAAGAACTGTGACCAAAGTGGGAACAATCAACTCCAAGAACATTCAAAACAGAAACATAATCCACTATTTGATAATTGATACTTCTCTGTCCAAAATAGTCTCTATATGTTATACCGGTCCCAAGCTATTCAGTAAGGCCAAAGAACTTTTTTTTCTGATTGTTATACAAGAATTTACAGAAAATATCTGCACATACTTTTAGTAGTGTATATAGTGACATTTTTTGAACAAGGTCTTTAAAATATGTATATCACGTAATTTTAGTCAAACTAACTAAATTAATGCACTTTTATTACATCCTGCTTAGATGATGTAGATTAGGAGCAAAACTGAGACAAACACTCAGTTTTGACACTCAAATCATACATCTAGATTTTCTGCACTGTACAGTAGTTTTCCAGTCTCAATTTCAACAGCCAAAAGATTTCTCTTGATATCAAAACATTGATGTTTGCTCATAATTTAAAATATCAGCTGTGTAATTTAGAACAAATGGCCAGTGAAAGGTTTCCACCAATTTAGTTTGTATGTTTTCCTCAGTCCAATACATAACCTTCAAACACTGGATAGACCTAATTCACTTTTTCAACCGGCGTTCATGTAAGATATTCAATATGAACTGAAAGGAGCAGATTTCTGAAGCTGGTATTAGCTGTGCATACTAGTCTGGGTTAATGTACAGGGGTAAGCAGTGTCAGGCTGGCTCCTGCTCTCGGTGGCTGATGTTCAGTGAGGGTTGGGGGATGCTGGGATGGATCCTGCTGGGTCTTTTGTCACCCCTGCTAATTATGTGATCCTGGTGACCTTGTCGTTGCTGCCTGGTAACACGTTTTCAGGAGCTGGTGTCCATGCCCTCCAACTAAAGTCATAACTACATCTCTCAGTCCATGAGAGTGATGCTGGTGGAATTTATATTCAGGAAAACGGCTTTGTGACTTTATGATAATGTGGGTAGATGCATAGAAGTCGTATTGTAAGCAATAAATAGTTAATGATCCCTGAGGAAATGTCCTATTGCAGAGAATGAAGAAGGACAATTACAGTTTTGAAAAAGATCTTGCAACAAACATATGAGAATAACACTTGACAGATGCTCACAGGGTGATACCATGCCCCGTCTTATCATTTTTCATTAAACCTGAAGTAACAGCTGCACTTGTACGTCTCACTCAGTAGTGACAGCCATTGCATGCCAAGTCTTGAGAGGAAAAAAGAAAAAAACAGAAAATTCATTCCTCATATTTCAATGCACGCCTTTGGAATTTCTTTCAGTGAACATGTGACACTTTTCAGATAAGTGTTTTTGTGTTAACAAAATGGAAATCTTAATTTTGCTTAGCTAATTATAGCCTGTAGCCTGTTGCTAAGCAACCTAATGACAGAAGACGGCAGGGAGTCAAGAATCTAACCTTTGGCTGGATAAAGCCAAGAGGTGACATTTGGATTTCCTTCATATCACCTTCCATTCATGCACCGTGCTCTGACTGTGGGCTGTGGTGCACTTCACATTTCATATGGTAAAGTTACTGTAGTGTTTCTAACATAGTCAGGAAGGATATCAGTTTAGATTTCTGTGAGAATATCTAAAGCACTCAATAAATGTCAGTCAGCTTGACTGCGGTTCTAGCGGTTCTAAAAATGACATTCCCTATACATGTGGGGGAGAGTGAGACATTTTGCATTGTAGAAATGAGTCCTGGCATTATGTCTCTTCCCACATCTTGTTAGTATGAAAAATGTCACAGTTATTTCCATGATACAACACTGAAGGGCACTAATGTGCTGAGGGACGTCTGGTGTTACCTTATGGTATGATCACTCTGCTACCATATGCATGAGTAGACACTGTAATATTCTTAAAGTAAATAGATTCAGTGATATTTTTATTACTTCCCTCCTTTTCAAGGACTCCAGAATGCAAAATGTCCGGTTTCACACGTCTAAGCTGGCGCTCGGGTTCTGCGTCCTGAATCGGCCAGAGATGAGGCCGCTGCGTTCTGGACGTTTCTTTGTGAGTGTCTGATCTTTCCTCTTACTGAAGGGGGCGGGCGGTAATGGTGGGGGATCCGTGGCTCGGCGCCAAAATAGTTTTGAAGTATCTGTGAAAAGACTCTTCTTAATCCGTTTTATTTGCTCTGCTACCTCTGAACCATTTGTCCACGCAGAGCTCCGAACCCCTCTGCTCCACCCAGTCATCCCGGGGATTTAGTGTGGTAGAGCAGAGGTGCAAGAGCCTGCAGACAGTTGGGAGGGGGAAAAAAAAAAAAAAAAAAATCTGGCGAGAGTGGGGGGGGGGGGGGGTGGGGGGTGTTACGAGATGGGGGTGTTGGGAGTTTTGGGGCTGAGGAGTCATGCTGGGCAATCAAAATGATGGACAGCAGTGAGAAGTGTTTTGCGAGCTCTCGCATACATGCAAAGTAGCCCGACTTGTGAGCATTCACGGCTCCCTCTGGTCTCCAGGTAAACACTGACCGGCCAAGGTATGCGCGGCCCGTCCCTACCTCAGTGTGTGCCACTTTGTTTGCGTATGCTAATAATGTGTTTGTTGGCCTGCCTGTGAGAGGAACGAGTGGACTTTTTTATGTTTACCACCATGTCAGTGGCTCATGTTTTTGTGTGTTTTACAAGAAAGCCTGCCAAATGTATTTCTGTAGTTTTTCTTCCTTTTTTTGCCAGTGATAGGTTAGAAGGTGTTTGAGCCGAGAAGGCAGGGTCAGCAGGTGAAATAAACAGCGTCCACACTTTATAAAAGACAAAAAAAAGGAAAAAGTGCTTGAATTCGACAGAGGCTCAACTCTTGAGCGTTTTGAAAAGGGGAACACAATTGTTCTTCTCTGCTCGGGGCAAATATTGTAATCCCATTCTCTTATGTTTTTCATCTTGCCCTCTCTCACTAATGTTCACCCCAATCGTGGCCCCTTTTCCCTGAGTGAGAAACTCTTCGAATGTGTGGAGGCTTCATTTTTCACTCTCCCTTTGGGGCTCTGTTGTCAGAGAGTAGCCCTTAGGAAGTCTTTATTTCTGCCAGGCTGGGCCTCTTGCGTTCCTC
Source organism: Menidia beryllina (assembly GCA_013363375.1). Taxonomy (NCBI): domain Eukaryota; kingdom Metazoa; phylum Chordata; class Actinopteri; order Atheriniformes; family Atherinopsidae; genus Menidia; species Menidia beryllina. Next base: position 2,958,893 of record JABUIW010000031.1, on the reverse strand, counting down.
CACCCTCTCCCTCCGTTCTCATGGCTGTCCCCCCACCTGCTGGGATCCTGATCCCAGCCGGGGCAAGGCTTCAGCGGGGGACAATTACTGCTGCTCCCCAGCTTTGATCATCTGACCACATGGAAGCATAACAGCTGACCACATGTTTCAACAGACAAGAAGAAGAAGTAAAGAGAAAAAAGAGGAAGAGTTAGAATGGGGTGCAAAGAAGAAAAGAAAACCCCTTTTCATTTAAGCCGAGCCCAAATTTCTATTCCACTTTGGAAGCTTTACGGAGAATTAGCCAGAATGGTCAGATCTGTGTTTCAGACTCTTTCCTTTGATGCTGATTATTTATTTGGATCAATGCAACCATACTATGGCCTCCGTCTGGCTACGGCCTCAAATAAAGTTCAGTTTCAATTTGCCACTCACTCTTTTGTGAGTGTCACAGAGAGAGAAAGGGAGAGGCAATTTGAGACAGCCCTTGTAAGAAAAAAAGGGGAAAAAAAGTGAGAGCTAAGTTTTCTGGTATTGTCAGCCAGATTGTCAGGAGGCCAACTGGGCTCTGCTGTCGTGTTCTGGGCACTGTCTGCTTTTTTCTCAACTTAGGCCTCTGTTTAATTCTCAGTGCTTCTCTGCAAAGTCAGAAGCTTTCTGTGGTGCCAATGGATGTTACCGTGGTAAACTGGCTCAGTCACAAAGTCACTGCCACCTCCACAGCACAGACAACAAAATACCATAGATAGAATTATTAGTAATTAGTATTAATAGATTAGTCTAGATATGAAGGTGTTAGTAGATAATGATGTTGTCTTTTGGCCTTTACAGTGATTTACCTAGGTTGAAAAAAATAGGTTACTAAAAAGATTCAGTTTGGTCATGGGTATTTAGTTAAGTTTGGGTTAAAAAACTCATTTTATTTTGATTTACGGCCAAACATAAAAACCCCCAACCCCACCATGTCAATAGAATCCAAGCAAAATGGGTTGACAAAGCCGAGTGACAGCACAGAGAGTTTGCTTTGCCCTGGTTGTAAAGGATGGCCTCTTGGAGTGTCCCATTTGTGGTGGAGATCACTTTACCACATTAAAGGGTGCCTCAAAAGACCCTCTTCAGCAGCACTTTGGCCCAGCCTAGAAGAACGGGACATGTTTTGACTGGCCTGCCACCTTTTATTGTCACTGCTCTGCCGACCAACAGCTTGGTTGTGCCACTTTGGTGCATTGAGATACGCTTACGCGGCACACATGCACGCAGATACATAGAAATGAAAATTCCCTCAAAATGATACCCTAACTGGATTTAAACGATTGTAATCAGCTAATATGGCTACATGGATTAATTTCTGGAAAGAACACCAGTGTTACGACTGTAATAGAGCGTGGAAGCCACATTTGTTTGCATCCATTGAATAAACGTGGGAAACATATAAAATTGATAAGACTGACGACACAAAAACCTGACTTATTGTACATACACGTTTCAATCATTCTGAAATAGGGTCAGATATAAATTACTTCGACTTGTAATGGCAGCAAACAGAGTCTACCTGTGTACATGAAGGAACACATACACTCAAAGCCAGAGAAATTTCTCAAGAGTATTTTCTGTGTGTGTGTGTGTGTGTGTGTGTGTGTGTGTGTGTGTGTGTGTGTG
>JABUIW010000031.1:2772815-2924604 GCA_013363375.1 Menidia beryllina | reverse complement strand
AAAAAAAAAGAAAATAATTATACATAAAGAACAGAGACGTTAGTTTCCCCTTTTTTGATGCACACACTGTTATTAGTAGAAATAGTTTCTTCTCCTCCACATTTGTTCTCATTTGCCTTTTACCTTCTGGAACTCAAGTGTCAACAAACACCTCATTATTTCACAGGAAAAAGCTGAAGATTTTTTTCTTTGACACTTGTCTTTATCTACAGAGCTTAAGTTCAGTTGTGCGCTAATAATCTTGGAGCAGAGGGAAAAGTCGTCTTTGCTGTAGTGCCTGTTCGTAGTTTACTTCTCATTGTATTTGAAATTACGCATCCTCATAAAAAACGTCACATACGGTAGACTGGTCAGAAGCCTGAACAGCAGGTAGAGGCACAGAGTGCACACAGCCACAGTCCAGCTTTGTCCTGCTCGGTCAGATAACGCAACAGCTTGATTATTTTGAGGTCCTGGTTCCATTCGGTTTGTTCACATAGTTTGCACTCTTGCCACAATGTGAATTTGTTCACAGAAGCTTCATTAAGATTTTGGGATTTAAATGAAAATACATAGAATAAGTGGTCCAAGGCTGCAGAGGTAATCTGTGGTGTTCTTAATTGGGTGTTATTTTTAAGGCAAAAATATAGTCAAGGCGAAAGTTATATTTTTATTTAATTTAAAAAAGGCAAAACAAAAGGGTCTCTTATTTAGTTTTCAGATTCAATCGTGGAAAGAAAGGGCATACCGTGTGTATCACAGTGCTTAAAGATAGATGGAGTTCGTGATGGACTTGTTTATGCATTCTGTGTGCTGTGTATGTTGCCAGTGACTCATGGGGCTCCATCTTTTGGGAAAGTCAGATATTTTTGATGATGCGTTTTGCAAATCCCTTTTGAAAGTTACTTGTGTTCATTTTCATTTCAAACTTTCTATCAAGACTTTTTCTTGGGAAGCATCCACATGGTGCTGATCTCAAATTCCATATGACAGAAGCCAGTGAGAACTTTTTGTTTTTGGTAATTGGTAATGACTTGGCACCATGGTAAGAGAATTCTTTTGGGTGATAAAAAGTACTTGTAATGGAGCTGGGGTTTTCATAAAATGGCCTAAGATCATTTAAAGTGGTTGGGTTAAAATATTTATATTCCGAAGTGCTTCTTTCTTCCAGCAAATTTGGGCTAACTTTGATCAGGATACTTTAATGATGCGATAGCTGAAATTCATGAAGTTACTTTCTTGTGGATTGCAACATCATCAATAGCTTGCATGAAACGTTTTAGGTGTTGCCGTAGTATCAGGGACTGAGAGGAAATCTCCATGATGTCTTTATTTTGGTCTTATCCTTTAAATTCCAGCTGCCAGGCCCTGTTCTCCTGTTCCTGAAAATAACAAAGCTCTCCTCAGGAAACATAATCAAGGTGATCAGGCATCAGTTTGAGCTCAAAGACGTCTTTGTATTTGTGTAAGCGCACCGTTCCACCGGTGTGCGGGGACGTGTGGCAACCCTAAACAGAACAACCTCAACCTCTAATTTCTGCCCCAGTATGTGTCAATTGCGGCATGCATTCTGAGCCGGCTGTGGGAATATTCCATAAACGCAGCGCCGTGCCACGCCCTTCCCCCAGTAATCACCACTGATTAGACCTTTGCTTCCCACTTTGCCACTTGTGCACCTCCATCTTTACTTTTGCGCTCTCTGCCTAGCAACAAGCACAGGCGCCATTTTGGACAGGGTATACATCAGTCAGATATAAATAAATCCGTTTCACCTTGGCATCCACAGAATTATTATCATAACCCCCCGTGCTGCTGTTGGGCTGTACTTGGGACCCAGCTGTGTTCCGGGGGGTGGGCTGCTTTGTCACACCAGGCCTTTGCTTTTATGTATCATCATAACTGTATATGACATCTTGCGTAACTGACACCGTGCGGCTCCCATACATTTCCGATTTCCGAATGTGCCTCGGCTTTGGCTGGAAAGGCTGTGTCAGCACTGAAACTGACTGACCAAGTATGATTTTAATTGGATCTCTGGCCTTCTCCCCCCCCCATTACCCAGGTCACGTCAGTAGTGCATTCGCTCCCCAACTTGCTTTGTTTTCATCAACCACTCTACATCCCCTCCCCCCATTTTTTTCCCACAGATCCTCTTGTTCCTCTGTCTCATCTACCTCTATCCCTGCAGCTCCTGGCTATCTTCTCCCTCAATGGCTTCTTCACAATGACCCCTTAATCTTTGTCAGTGTGACTCCATGGTAAGTAGGTATCCTCAGCCAAATTGTCTCTTTGACATAAATGGAACTTAACTCATAAATGTGCTTTTCTTTCTGTGCACAATCATTCCCTCTATTGTATGTTTTTCCCCATTCCTAATACAAAGTCGCCGTGTGAATTTAAAACATCAATGATAAAAAACTATTCATAAACCGGCACACTGTAACAAGCCATGGAGAAAGATATAAAATTAAGATCTAAAAAACATCATATGCAGCAACTACGCAAAAATGAAAAGGTTACAGTGGGATTAGTGGGAGGCTCATGTGAATTGTTGCTATCTTAGATCAGATTATTTGCTTCATGTGGAATAAGACCATGTTAATTTGACAGCTGACAGTTAACAGGCTCTTGTAATCTATTCATTACACAAAGAGCTCTTGTGTAAAACAATGCAATCTTTGCTTTTATAAACAGATGTTTAAAGAAATAGATTACTGTGATTCAACCAGACCAATCCTTTACATTTCCCTCTCTTGTTCATCTGCACAGCAGTTTTCTGAGTTCTGCGGTTCCAGCCCCCCTCTGTGGTCCAGCATGCACCAGGGCTTACTAAACAAGGATCCTTTTTAATGGTCTCAACCGTCGCTTCTCTGTCAATTTAAGGCCAAGCTCCAGATATGGCCAGCTCTTACTATTGTTACAGAATATTTCGAGAAATGGTGTAACTGACTAAAATATCATTGACTAGCCAGCACACAGCAGTTAGAGAGTAAGGCCTTGCCCAACCTCATATCTAATGCATGCTTGTCTTTTGATGAATTGCAATTTACCCCTGTGGATGGGTCTTAAAATGATTTTTTTTCTTTTGACATTTATTATCTATGCCTTATATAACTGATTCTTTGACAACTTCTGATGAGCCCTTTTTAAGATATATTTCACAGCCCCCTCTGGAGCCCAGGAGGTGATCATATTCATGGCAATGGTTACCTCAATCAAAAAAATAAACAACAGAAGTGATAGCTTAATTTATTTTTCTTTTACATATTGGTTGCAACATCCTTGGCCTGATGTAATGAGGGAAAAACTGTGAATAATAAAAAAGGACATATCTTTTAAAATTCAACAATTTTTGGGGAGATACAGCTGGTCGTGTGGGATGAGCGGGCCTTTGAAGATCCCTCAGCTCCTGCAAGCTCCAAACCTCTGAGATGCACTGCCATGCTTTTAGGAAGGGGCCGACCAAAACGTTGGTGGCCATGCTTTTAATCCCCTTTCCAGACCATTGTCATCAGAGATCAACCAGGTTGAACCCTGATGTACTCCGCTCTCTTGCAAGGGCAGCTGGTAGCTTTCATGTATGAGAAGAGCCATATGAATATGCTTTAATCTGCATATTTGAGGAGGAATCAATGCTTTCATCTTCATCTATTTTTCTGAACAGTTTTACTGTATGTGATCTTTGAGAAATGATCAATTGTATTTAGAGCCTCTGCACAACGATTCCCATTGTACACAATACATTTGAAGTGGTTGTTTGAGACAGTTACAAAGGTTTTGATCATACCTCCTAAAGAACATACTGCTTTGGATTAGTAGAAAAGCAAAAACTGTGCAAAGACATCCTGAACGGCTGTGGTCTCTGCTGTCTCTCAAAAACATCGCCTTTTATTAGCTGCAATTTAGATCTGTTGCGAGACTTTTAATGTGATTTTCCAAATCTCTGTTGTTTGAGGCTAAACTTAAAACAGGGATCACATTGATCACGGTCCAGGGTGTCTCAAAGCCCTGAGTGAGCAATCACCAGTGTTTAATTTCATCTGTTGCAGCGTGCATGGCAAGGCAGCTGCGTAATCAAGCCTGTGAACTCAACATCTGACAGAGGGATTCTGTTTCTGATCGCATCCCTATTGAAGTTCATCCATTTGCTCAACATGGAAGTGTTGACACACTCAAGCTTGAAGCTGCTGGTGCGTTGTTGTTTAATTAATATGCACTGGACACGATGCTGCGTGTAGTCTTCATCTCATTGTTTGTTGCGGTGGTGGTGTCCCAGAAGACCACTGTTTAGAGGGCTTTAAGTGAGGATGCATGGCAATCTTGCTGTTAACCTTGAGCACTACAACATCACCCCGGGGCCTAGCTCTACAATGATGGATGTAGCTTGGTGGGGAACGGGGGGGCCCCAGACACAACGCAGGAATTCCCCTTGGGCCTTTTCAATTACCGTTAGACCAAGGTTTGCACTGTGATGATATGTTGAATTAAGGCTGTGACATTAATGGAGGGGACAAATGTGATTTGGTGTGGTGCTGACCCCAGAGGTAGACAGCACGGAAAGGAGCAATATCACGGCACAGAGGAAGCAAGAAATATGAGAGGTCCCAGTTTATTTTTTTAGATGAATCAATATGTGAATGTTTCAAGACCAAGTGCAACTGACATCCCCATTAAGTTAAAGACCAATTGCTGGCTGTCAAGTAACAGTTCATTGTGATCCATGTGCTAAAAAGAACTAAAGAGGCAACAGAGACAGCCATTTGTCCATTTCAGGGGGACTAGGCCTCATATTCCTTTTTGATAATCAATATTGCTTTTGAAACATACTTTGATATCTACATGTGTATCTTTGCCCACTGAAACCTGTTGAAGTTTTCCGCTTTCCACAGATGTTTTTCAAAAAGAAAAAAAAATCAACCGATGGCGTTTACTTCAGACTCCTGGGAATAATCCTATTTTCAAGGTATCTGGAAGAGGCGAAGGCTCGAGAATTCATTCCCTTAGTAAGAAAGGAGGGTTGCCACATACTACAGGGTTCCTACAGCTCCAATATTAAATTGGGATATGGCTGAGATAATTAGCACCCGCACCCCATGCTTCCCCACTAGCTCTACATTGTATGTCCTTCAAATGATATCCTGCAGTTGTTTTAAGAATCAGAATTATGCAATCTCTTTGGTTACCTGGGTGTGTTCAGGAAAAAGAAACCTGCAACAAAAAGAAACGTTTTGCAGGTCAACGCGATGGCCTCAAATGTAAAATCTCAGACCTCGTGTTACAGGTATCGGTGCAATACTGAGCAAACAAAAGAATGATTTCTGAGGCTGTGAGTGGGCCACATAGCAGCTGAATTGGTTTATCACATGAATGTCCATATTTTTCCATAAAATTATACCTTATTTGAAACTTGTGACGGCACCAAAAGGAAAGCAGGCCATGACATGACATGCATGTCGCATATTTGACTGGTATTATCGCGGTTTGATCAAAGACAGCATTAATTTACACAATGTGTATCTACTTGATTCAGAGTACCACAAAGGGGCCAGGATTTGTGGAAAGAAGTCTAAATGAGAACAACAAAGACGCCACATCCCCTCTTGTTTATGACTACACAGCTTTACTGTAAGTATCAAACTGTTTTCTTTTCTGCCTTTTCCCCATCCTTTGAAATGTTTCAAATACTTTCTTTTACAAACACATTAAGTAAAGATACCAGCCACACCAGGAGCCAGCGTGGGCTGTTGATAATACACAAATGTGAACAAGATGCCAAGGGCATTGCAATTATCTCCATACATTTTACTATTCGTCTGCATTATGGAGCAGCATTTACTGTTGTTCCATGTTCTAAATCCATCACCCAGGGCCTTTGAGATACCTTCAGGTCATAACACATCATTTTTAAAGCCAAGGCACCGCACAGCATGTTGCATCACGCCGCCACATCTCTCCTTTCAGTGTTCATTCTTTATCCTTTCCCTCCTATCTTATATCTCTTATCTTCCGAATCTCTCATTATCGCATGTTTCTTGTTTGGATCTAAATGAAATTGTGCTGCTTCGGTGTTTATTTAGTTTAGATTGTGGGATTCTTGGGCATAGATATGGGCAAATAAATGGTTGTGTCCCCTGAGGAAGCCAGATGTTGGGAGTGAGGCAGTGGTGTATGTGTGTTCATCTCCTAGGCCACAGAAATGAAGTCCCAGTGTATGAACCCACAGATCACAGAACTTATGAAAATTACCTCTTTGATCATTTCCATTTCTAAAATAATTTCTTTTGAACATTCCAAGTCACTTGTGCTTTTATTTATAAAGCCTATTTAGACAATCAAGGAATTGGAAATAATTAGGCTCACGCGCGCACGAGTGTGGACATGTACCCCCTTTCAATCAGTTAAAACCAGCTCTGTTAATTAAAGTTCTGAGCTGCTCCTCTGCTCAAATCATTTTCTTATTAGTTTCTACATTCCTTAGATCTGTTGTCAAGAGATTGTATTTTCTTTTTCGTTGCCTCTTTCAGTGTTTTATTCCACAGAAATCCCACTGACCCATATAGTTGATCTCAGTTTTGAAGCGAATAATATAGATTCCACATTAAGAGAACGGAGGCTCTATTATTAGTCCCAGTTGAGTCTCACAAGCCTCTGTGTAGGTACTGCTGTTTGTTGCTGAATTCCCAGAGAGAAGGCATTACCATCTCATTTGGGTAAGGATGAGATTACTTCTTGCAACCAAGCTGTTTAATCAGAGAAAATATAGAGAATCGGGGCTGTTGCTTCTCAATATTTATTCAGGCAACCGAAGGCGGAGGCAGTCCACGTACATTTCACCAACATCACACATGACAATTTGCGATGCCACCTTACTGATGTTTCCCTTGATGGGTCTCTCACTAACAACAACATCCCATTGATCCTCAGCACCATTTTAACACCCACCTCACACACGTTCACACATATACACCTGTGTGGCACTAAATTGAAAAATGTTAGCAGATAGCTGCTATCTTTGCCAGCACATCCTTTGCTGTGGCTGCCGGTTAAGCCGAGTCACCACACAATCCGACCAAGGGATATCCTGCACAGGGAGAGGTGGAAATAAACTCTGAATTAATATGCGATACTTGCATTTCTGTCCTGATTAAAAGGCTACGGCTCATGATGAGCAATCAAAACAAGAAATAAACTACTAGGATTAAATGCTGCTTTTAATTGGAGAGATGAAAGAAGCAATTAGTTGCAGTTGAGTTAAGTCCTTTTTTTCAAGTCAACTTGTCCTCATTTATTGAAACTGGGGGAAATAATGATGGATTTAACTATACTTTCTTTTCAAAATACGTATGAGATTAAATATCAGTTTTCATCCAGTTGTATACAGCTGTTTTTCTTTAAGATAAACCTTTATGATTGCACGGCATTATGATCTGATCACTGGGCTCATAGCTTATGAAAGAAGTACTAAAACAACATTTTCTTTTTTTTTCTTTAGGTTAAAACTGAAACAGTTTAAAATCTAAACATTATTGGGGCCGTAAAAGAAATCTTCACACTGGTGTGGTTGCATTTTGAAGTGAATATCAATAAGATTTTTGTTACATGTCAGTGAAAGTATAAGCCATCTGAAGTTTTTCTGTTTGGCATCTATATGGCATAAAATGTTTAATAATGTTTTGGGAATGCCCTGAAATCCAGCTGGAAGCAGATATAAGAGAATTCTTTAATCTAACTTATGTGTAGTTTACACAAATGTACACAAGTTTTAAGTTGTGTGCCATAACTGTATTTACCCTGAAACACACTTGTTCAGACCTCTTTGGCCCCTCCATGTATTCAAGCCTGCTGGATAAGTTATCACTGTTAGCCAAACATTGATGATGTTTTCTTCCAGCTTGATCAAAGTGGATTATTTGCCATTTGTCTTTTGTCCATAACTCTTAAAAAAAAAATAGTATGGCAGTTCTTTAATTTGCTCCGGTTAAATAGTTTGTTGTAAGTTTTCCTGCATCTACAGTAAATATTATGGGCAAACCCTACATTTTTCTATTTAATGCAATACAACTCAACAGCCACAGCAACGTCTTCCTGTTAACGAATCAAAACTATTCAAATTCTAAGCCCCAATGGGCGGAATTTAACACTGAACTGTTGTGTTAGTGTTAAAAATCAGTGTAATTAACTGATTTAGTCAAGAAAGAAATGGACAATCTCCTTTTCTTTTATTGGTATGGGTTTTTCATTTAGTTGAAATAGGTGGAGAGTGATGAGGAAGTTATTGGTTTCAGGAGTACAGCTAGTGTGTCTCACTTTTAAAGGATGTGTTTATTGACGTAGAAAAGATAACTAATTTTGTGTTTCTCTGAAAAAAATTATGACTAATAAAAGTAACCGAAATGTGACAGTACTCTCAACTTGACAGAGGCAAACAGAAAATAATGGAACCTCTCACTGTGATTCCTTTCATCAGCTCATGTACATTTTGGGTGCATTTCCTTTTTTTCTCTTCTCTTTCTGGAATTCCAACTGTAGCAGGATTTTTGTTTTTCTGAGCTACCAGTAGAGGATCAGAACAACCATTTTGTGCTAATTTTGCCTCTTCAGTCAAGAAAACTGTTTAACTCTTTAATCTTCTCCTTTGCACACACGTTAATACCTGCATTAATGCTAACATGTGTCTAAGATTGCTCAATTATTACCTGAGCCCCCACAAGACGATTTTTTCCCCCTTGAATCTTAAACTGTTCATGATCTAAGTGTTTTAGTCCATTTTGGAGTCATTTTGAAGAGTTGCATTTGCAGCACGTGCGCCAGAAAACCTACCACTTACTGCTGCTCCACTGCAGCATCAGGAACTGCTGCAAAGGGCGGCGTCTGTCAAGATTCAGATGGGAGCGTATAACAAGTCCCCAGTTAGAGAACATATGTGCAACATAACATGTTTCATGATGTCAGTAATGTGGCAGTGAGAGCACCCACTCACATCTGCACCAGTGTAGTTTATGCCTTTAATGGAGTATCTTAATTCCTTTGCAGACTGTGATTTACCCTGTTTTGTGTGTCCCAGGACATGTTTATGGACTAATAGGCTTTTGTCAGCAGTGCTCTATTTATTTAATACAATTGTAGTGTGAACAGAAGGAATAATAAACAGGCTGACTAAACATACGATTCTTCTTTTGGGCTGAGAAAACCCTGTGTACGGACACAAAAGGGGGACGTTTCCACCGCGGAAAGTAAATTCTTTTGAAGTGGAACTAATCATCTGAGGGATGGTTCTCGTTGTCCTAACAACGCTGCTGAATTGGAATGAGCCTTCTTTTTTGTGGAAGATATGTTTTCTTTTTTTCATTCAGAACTGATGATGATAGTAGTTTCACGCCCTGTCCGCCCACATTGTCCATCCAAACTTCTTTGCAGATAAGTCTTCACTTGGAGACGCCGAACACACGGCGGGTGACTCTTGGACTGTGACGTCAGCGTCACTCCTCTGTCTCTGGCTCTTTCTTCTCTTTCTAATGCCGTTAGAATGAAAAGGGAATCTCACAGTGTGAAAAGATCAAGGCTCAAAACCGCCCTTATATCATAATGTACTCTCTTTGAAAAACGTTGCTCCAGTGTTTTAGGTTTTTTTGCTAGATTTAAATATATACTAATACATTTTACATGTGAAAAATAGTTGTATTTTATATAACAAACTATTTTCTATCTTCAGTCCCACCACCATATTTGGAAATGTGTTATTTGTTATACTAACTTCCAAAAAACCTAAAAAACCTTTTTAAGCTCTTTGCATGCGAATAGTTAAAATTGAGAACTGACCTGTGATGTTTTTTTTCAAACCGCGCATGGCTGAAAAATACATTTTCTCAGTTTGCTTTGATTGTATTAAACTTTCAAAATAGACTGAAATTATTGGCAGGTCTCTATGAAAAGCAAACAGTACGTTCCATCATTAAATCTGTGTCAAGTAAATTTGAATCCTCCTGTAAAAATAAGCCAAACTGCCCCGAAAGCACTTGTCTAAACTGGCAGCTTCATCATCAAATTCATGGCATGAAACTAGAGGTAATGATCCTCTGACTTAAGAGGGTGCGTAGAACGTATTCTCCAAACAAGCATCTGTTGATTGGAGCAGTGAGCTCTAACAATGATTCACTCAGACATCTCCTTTATGAGAAGCTCAGGGGATACAGCTTGTATGTTTCAGATCGGGTCGTTCCATCTGCCTCCAGGGAACTAAAAAGGTAACTTTGGCCTTCTGACCTCAAGCTAAAAGAATTCCAATCTCTTACTGTTTTAAATCTTTGTCTTCACTCAAGCTGTATAGCTTAGCCTCTGTTGAGTTATAAACTATTGGCCTTTCTCTTGCTCCTATAGTCATCCAGCCGTTTTATTGTCTCAGTGGGGGGAACAGAGTTCAGGCAGCAGTCATCGCCTGAGACAGAGGTGAACTGTTTGGGTAAGCATCCTGGCTACAGGCATAAAAGCTAAAGAAGGCTTGATTCTTCACAGGTTACTTGAATTATACTGTGTGAATATACACATTCTCTCTTGTACATACACAAATTGAACAAAAACAAACTGCTGCTAACAGACACTATTTTGAAAAGCTATCTTCATCTATAATCATGAGGACTGAATTATCATTTTTCCGCACATCCATCACTTCTAAATTAACTATAGATTGAGATTTTACAGTTATCAGATGTTTTTGTTCAGTTCCAAAACTTATTAGCTTTTAACCATTTGTACTTTTTGAGTATTCAAACCCTCCCTGCTGTGTTTTCATGCTGACTGCTTATTCAAACTTCTGATGGCTACATTATTAATAACTTTTCACTGAGATGATTTATTAATTTCAGTATTGCACTTTGCAAATAAAGACACCCAAAGAACAAATCATTCCCAATTTAAATAATGTTGTAAAATATTTTTTAATAAAAGAAAAAAAGAGAGCACTAAATCAAACATTTTTTAAGAATCTCTCTCTCAAAGCAACAACTGCATGAAAGCTTTTGTATCCATTAGAAGCAGGTGGCAGCCAAATGAACAAAGTAACGATAAAATAAAAAAATCAAAAAATCATGTAAGCTCATAATAGATTAGTGCTCGGCAGTCATAAATCTACAAGATGTTCGGTTATCACAATGTGCACACCAATTTAAGTGAATTAAGGCTGCTGATGCAAGATTTGGCAGCGGTGTGTTCACTGGGGTGTTGCACAGAGGAAGATCCCTAGTTGCTGTGACAAGTGAGGACAACTTTGTCTTCCATCTGAACAGCAGGATTAGGCTCGACTGTTTTTCTTAGAGGGTGAAACAAATGTTCAGAGGACGAATCTGTTTAGTGCCATCACTTTTTGCCTCTCCGTGTCCAGCATGTTTTCTACAAAAGCCCCACAATCGCACTCAATGGTGTCGACTGCGGCGAGTTAAGGCAGGACACAGCACATAAGCTCATGACACACTTAAATGTAGGCCATTTTTAGTTCTTGCCGGCTGGAAGAAATTCAGCCCTCTAAAGGATGCAAACTCAGAATCCTCAAGAAACCGCATTTATTCTTCCTCCAGATAGAAAATTGGCTCTTTTTTATGGCAGCCATTGATAGAAAACTGCATTATAAACATGGAAGGGGCCGGTGGCCTGAAGGAACAAACAAAACAAAAACAAAACAGAACGAAAAAATAACACAATTCTTGCAAAAACTGTCCACAGTGTTGCATTTGTGCACTGGCAGATCAGCCACATTACATTATCTTTAGATTTTCCAAGCTTTTCTTAGCTAGCTGATATTTTTCTCCTTTTTATATGCCATGCGGAAGCTAGTTGCCATTGTCATCATGGCAGACTGGGAGCCTGGGAGAGGACGCCAGTGCTGTGCCAGTTGGCTCAAGCAATGAAAACACAAGGCAGACACAGCACAATTCTAATTTTCATCATTCCAGACATGAAGGTCACTTTTTTGGCAAGTACACTTTTTGTGAGTCCTGTTAGTCACAAGACAGATTTAATGTAGTGAGTATGGTACCATGAAATTATCCCACAGACAGTGAGTCACATTGCCTTTTTTTAAGTAACCTGAATGACATTTTTACATTCAACTGAGTTTTACATTTTTTAAAATCTAGATACACAAATAGATGATCGATTTTACTCTCATCATAAGAAAAAAAGAGTTTGTTAAAAGTTATGTAACACTGGGGAAACCAAGAGGAATGGCAGAGGTGTCATTTAAGGATTTAGGACCACATTAGATAGGATGAATGGACTGTTGCAAAATCGTGTAATATTCACACAGTCCCAAAATGATGTAACAGTATATGTACAGAAAAAAAAAGCTTGTTGTTTCACAAGTGGCTCATTCTGACTGTTTATTTAATGAGCTGTGCCCCAGTTCCATTAAAAACAACAAATACAGCTCCATTCTGAAAGCTGCATTTTTTATTCCACGCTGCATTCGCTCTAGCTTAAACCAAATCCAAAATGTGTGTACATTATGTTATTGTACAGCTTTATCAGTTTTCATGCCTCTCATAAGCCTGTGGATCTATTCTCCTGGTGGTGCTTTGCTTAGTAGACAATAGTCCTGCAAATATCAGGGGCCAAGTCATTATCTGCTGCTCAGCAGGTGTAGACATTATTGAAGTGTTGAACTAATGATATGTAATGAGCTCTCTGTGACACATGTCTAGCCACTCTTACTATCATGGGGCCCATTAATATATAACAGCATTGTAATTAGTTTTGTTTGAAAGACAAACCTATTCTTATTGATGATATTCGGTGTTTTTTTTTTTGTAAACTGTTTTCAGATTTACAGTCTGCATACTTCAGAATTAGGCCTATAATCTAGTCTGCGTTTGGTAGTTTTACTCTTTGCGTCAACTTGACAGCGCTTCCATAACCATGAGATCAAAGGTCATTTGGATCTATGTGACTTTCTGGAGTGTGCAGGCGTACACAGTTTTGCCTGGCTACTTTTTCTTTTCTAAACGGACATTATTTCCCTGCAAAAAAGAGAAAGAAATAATTTGCGTTTCCTGTGTGCTCAGTAAATTCAAAGTCCAGGACACAGATACATGGCTGCCTTAAATATTATATTGGAAATGGTTTTGATGTTGTGCCCCACTGCAAACACTTTCAGCCTTCTGCAGGTCTCTTAGCAACAGCAAACAAAGGCAGGACCCATCGCAAGTTTCCTGTGGAGCGGCCAGTCCGGCGTGCCTTTGATCTTGACTGGGAAAATAGCTGAGTGGGCACTACTCGCATTTGTCTTTCATTTACTCCGGCCCCCCTGCCCCCTCCCAAAATGTTCACTGAAACAGCCAAATCTTCATCTGTCCCCAGCAACCAGCACCCCTTCTAGATAATCAGCCATGGCAAAGGAAGTTACTGATGCGCTGGTTAATTCAAATTCAAACCCTTCCACCTCCAGTCATTTTTTCTTTTCCCAGAAGAGGAACATGAGTCTTAACCAAGATAGTTTTATAGCCCAAATCACCCTTTTCTCTAAACTGTCTTACTGCAGGTTCTGTCAACCTGTGCCCAAGACATTTAAATAAAGCCTTGATGAACATTTGATGCATCCCAGTTTTGCCTTGGCAAGTCTTCCCAGTGTTCTGAGCTACTAACCTGAAAGCATTATTTGTTTTCCATCAAAGTTCTGACAGAAAGGTACGGGTACATTTTAGAGCAAATTTAGAAAGTCAGAGAAGGCACCGAGCTGGCTACAGTTTTGATTTTAAAAAATGCATTTAGAACCAGTACGCAAAATGCTTTCAGAGGAAGTCCTCAAAGTTAAAATCCAAATATCTCATTCTACACATTTACATGACCATAGCATCTAAGGGTTATTGCATGTTATGTTCCCCTCTCTGTTTTTCTCTTCTTTTATCCAAAACAGCTCAGACAGCTTGGGAGATGAAACAAATTGAAGTGTTACACACTGTTTTGGTGTAATTTACTGTAATTGATGCTTCTCTCTTGTGCTGAGGCTTTTTTATTTTTTTTTACAGCAATTGCTTGTGTTTGTAGGAAGGCATGCAGCCCAGTGGGGTGTATTGACTTAGACTCTTGACTAATACCGCTGTATTGGCATGTTTTAATGCTCTCCCATTGTTTGACTAACTCCTCTGTAAAGCTAAAAGCACACCTTGCTAAATGCATAAAATGGAAACTCATACTCACTCGGCGCTGCACAGTGGTGTGGTGATTGGCACCGTTGGCTCACAGCAACAGGAGATTTCCTGTTTCAACCCTGATTGGTGCTTTGTTGTGTTGCTAAATTGATTGATTTTTAACCCAAACCAAGTTGTGTTACCGCCCAAGGCCAGTCAGGACACAGCAAAGTTTTGAAGTCAAATGTATTTGAAATTAAACTAAGGCAATCAGTAAAATTCTGTCCATGATGATATCTTTGTAAAAAGAAAGCATCACCAAAGGTTTTCTTCTGAACTCATGATAAAATCTAGACTATATATTGGTAAAGTAATCTGTGTATTTTTCTTCATACTCCTCGCTGCAGACCGCTGAGTCCCCCCCCCCTCCCCCTCCCCCTCCCCCTCACTCCTCATATTTTGTATCATCTGCTCTTTCAACATTTTGTAAAGGAAACTATTTCCACAGTGTACTTTCTGCAAGGTGCTCCATGGGATTAGACTCCTCATGTCTCCGGCTGTTAAAAGCCATCTCCAGCACAGACAAAAAAAAAGTACATGTGTGAACTGCAAACTGGAAAGAATCTTGAACAAACCATGTGTGCAAAGTTCTAAACTGCTCTGGTTTACCAGTATGGAAACAGTTGGTTTATTAGTGGTTAATGGTTTATTTATCTGCAAATGTAATGCTTATTTTTATGCAAGGACTTTTACTCGCTATCAATCTATAAAAATAGGATGATATATTTAATTTTCAGGTTCAGAATATCTTTTGCTGCCCGATTCCTGTGTTCAGCATATCTTGGCATTTTTGGCTCCCCAAAAACTTTTGGAAAGTGTTACTCTTTTGTTAATTATTTTCACTTTTCAGGATGAAAAAGGTCAAATCTAAATGTGAGTGTTCACGGCAGAAACTTAAAACTCTCAAGAACACATCTCAGGTAAGCTCTGACATTTTTCCCTTTGTCTTTTCTGTTACTGCTGTTTTGGCATGAGCTCTTTTATAATTTTAAGTAAATACTTTGAGTACTTTAGTATACTAAAGCATGAAAAGTAAAGGCCTTTATTATAAAAGTTAAAAGATAGCGGCATTTAAAACGTGGTTTCGGCTGGTTAAACCTCGGATATACAAAGATTGGCTGACATTCTTCAATTAAGCAAGTTTCCGGACTCAGCATGTGTTCTCAAAGACCGCCCCACAAATTTACATAATGATGCAGAAATACACAAGCAAAAGCAAACATGGAGACAGGGAACTGTAAATAAACCTGTAAATAGGTAGGCTTGGGGAAATAAAGAGGAGTGCAAATTGTAAAAAGAGAGTTATTTATAGAAGTAAATGCATCTATATTTTTTTTCCCTTGCAGTTTGAAAATGTATAGTGAAATTGAAATAAATAAGCAATAGAATAAGCCATTAATGAATAAATGGATAGCGGTGATTTACATGAAAATAAGAAAAATAAACAGAAAGAAAAATTAGAAACAAATTTAATCATATTATAGATTCAATCTTATACTGACAGATTTTGACATTTAAGCTACAAATTTGACAACAAAATTGACTCATTTCATATCATGAATTAATTTGTTTCACAATTTAAAAAAATATATTCACTCCTTATGAATTGAAATAGTTTTCTATTCATTTGAAATTGAGACAGATACAGTCCTCCTTATTAATTTGTATTGATGCAGATTAATTAAAATTACACCCGTCCTTATGTTTGACTGTTAACTTTTATTTAAACGGCTAAACTTTTCAGACTAAAAACCTGTTAAAAAAGACAACATATTGCCTTGGGGTCACTCTGTTCTAATAAAATTTAGATTATACTGTAGCTATTGTGTAATTGGTTGAAAGCCAAGCACACACGATTTGTTTCTATTCATTCGTTGCATCTGTAAATTTCAAAGGTATCTGCATAGGTTGCTTTCACACTGCCATCGTCTGGTTCAGACCAGTTTATTTCTTTTGCTAATCCACATGTTTTCAGGAGGAAGTGTTAAAGCTCACCTAAATAAGGGTATGCAACAAAGGAGCAAACTCTGGTCAGCTTGAAAATGTGAGTATTGGACAGCTTAGAAGGAAACTGCACTGGGCTCATTTAGGAGGGTGTTTCAAATAGAATTAAGGAAATTGTGTAAAAGTTAAAACAATACACAAAAAACAATATAATTCTTGTTGTTTTATTAAAAAAACACTGTGAGGAGGATGTATTTAAATGACAATTCAACATCAGTGGCTAAGCTGAGCTGAAACCGGAGCCTGGCTCAGGAATGAAAAAATGCTGAGTACAAGAATGGTGGGTTTTAAAAGGAGTAAAAAAATCAACAAGTAGTTTAATAACAGAAGCGTAACCACCAAATGCAGTAGATCATACCCAGTTTAAAAAAAACCCACAAAAAACAAAGCTGTATTGAATTGACAGTGGAATAACATTTTATGACTGAAGACTTTTTCAGTTTAATTGGCATCAGCTTAGTAAAAGTACGGGAGCATCCCAGAGAGGCTGAATGCAGCAAACATGAAAAACTGAGAAGCATCCAGAGAGGATGGGCAAAATCAACTCCCAAAGTGAACAATGGTGCCTGTGTCATTATTTAAAAGTCACTTAATTGTAGGGGAGCTGTGGTAATTTCTTTATTGTTGCAATGAAAAAAAAAAGCATCAAACTTTTACAAGAAGACACCATAATAACACTTCCCCCCCGTATTATCAGTGTCTGTTGGATGATAGACACTGACAGTTTGCATGGACTGATTTGCTCTGTGTTAAAGTGACAGCCAGTGTTGGCGGGGCCTAATATAATATCTATTCATGAGTCTCAAAATCCCTGGTGGCCTCTCTGAGCTTTACAAGGCTTTATAGGAAGTTTCAGCTCATTGTTCATCAGTCCAATCCACACATGAACTAGTTTGCTTCAGTCTTATTCCTAAAATTGCATCAGTTTTGACTGAACAAGCCAACTGTGTTAATTTTTAAAGAGGCAGAGGAAGGAGAAGTTTTCTGTCTGCTCCAGACCAAATGACTGACAGATGCAGTTAGCAACTTTCAGGTCAGCACAAAGGACAATTTAGCAGCCAATGAACCAGCTATTTCCCTCAGGAGTCAGCGCAAAACACATTGGAGAACAAAAGTGAAGCTAAAAGTGAGAATACATTGAATCTGAACATGTTCTAGTCAGGCGATCCGTATTCTGAACCATGGCTAACAATCCAACGTGGCTGCTGATCATAGTTCACAAATCGTAAGAGCAGATTGTTTTGGATGCCTCTCTTTTGCTCTGCACTTTTAAAACAAAATATTTCCGTCAAATTCTTTCAGAGAGTATTTCAGTCCTCTTTACAGGTGCATGTAAACACACAGCTTGCAATTAATTTGAAGACTGAAAAGACTGACAGTGTTTTGTTAGCTGCATTCTCTATCAATGCTGCTGTGTGCATGTGTATTTTTCACCTGCCTTTGGAAAGTGAAAAAATAAATTCTTCTGTTCTAGATGCTTCTTTGTGGGGAAGACTCTTCAGCTGCTTCCTGTTTTGGGTTTGTCAAAGCAAAGAGGCAGCAGAAAGAGCTTTCTTCAGGATCCTTTTATGGAAGCAACTAAGGTTTTTACATGTAAGAAATGTGGGAAAAAAAAGCTTGTCTCATCCCTGCTTTAAGCTTTGTGTGTCTTCCTCTTCATTCATCTGACTGAGAAGCCACAATTTCGTATACAGTCACATTGCTCAGCACTAGAACTGTTACAGAAAAAAATAGCTTGCCAATAAAAAAAGGGAAAAAAAGAGAAGTGCTCAGGTAAGCAGACATTATAGTCTGACCTGGAAAAGCCCGAAAAAGGTTTGTTTTTACATCTCACCTTCAATAACTCTTTATCAACTGAAATAGTTCCTCTTGGAAGCAAATGAAAACACTTGAAGCAGATCTCTATTCTTTCACTTTCCCGAATCCCAGCTGAACCCATTTTAGCATATTTATTTATAACAAGTTTCTGATTCAGAGTCCTGTGCAAAAAGACTGTTATAGCATCAAGTATCATCACATTACTCCTGACAAAAAATAAAGCATGTCTTCATGCTTGTCGACACCAAACCCCTCTTACAGTCATACCCCTCGTGTGACATGTGCCATCTGACAACAATGTTGGGTTGCAGGAGGTATTAATATCCTCTTGAGCCCTGACATGCACATTTACCATCACCTTAATTTATCCATTTATACGCTTGCTAAATATAAAGGGAAGCTGTCCTACGAGGTATGAGCAACCATTCCAGTTTTTAGGATTGCTATGGCAAGATGTTTTTTGCTCTTTTTCTTCCATTTTTACATGAAACAAATCAGGCTCCAGGCTCACCATGCAAGAAGGCATTAATCTTGCCTGATCTCAGAGTCTCCTTGGTGGCTGGAATTTCACCAGAATTCTTAACAATATGGGCAAAGGGCTGGTTTTAATAAACAAAAACTGTACTACCTTTGCATCTCGCTCTATATATTTTTGTGTGTGTGTGTTTGTGTGTGTATGGGGGTGGGGTCACAGCATTAAAAAAAAATCAATATTAAAATGTGTTAATAATATTACATATTTTTCTGTTACGGCAGATCTTGAGTTGCTGTTGCTCAGTCGCTAATTATAAGGCTGCAGGCACGCTACCAACTCACATCAGAAAAGCTTGGCTTAACTTTTGGCTCCAGAGGATTTTCAGTAAAGCAGAATTTAAGACAAATGTTGTTGAACGGAGTTGTAAAACCCCACATATCCCCCTTAAATTCCCCATAATTCCAGGGTTAATGATTGCAGCCGCAGTGAACTTATGTGTTCATTTTCAACATTCCAATTGTTTGTACATTCAAGTTCAGACCGCGACATGTGATGATACATCTGATTGGAATTTGTTCTTCCAACAGATGGAATCAAACAAATGCATTATAAGATGTATTCAAATGAACATCATTAGCATTTTCAACAATATGCATTTGCCATATGATCTGTTCATTATTACTCACACTAAACATCACAACACCAACCCTCAGACTATTTAGTGAGCTGTAACAATGTAATTTCAATGGTTTTCAGAACTATAGGCTACACCTACACAGTGACAAGTGTATGGAGTCTGTCTCTATTTTCAACCTCTTGAGTGTATCTTTTAACCTCAAGGGTAAAGCATTATGTTTCCTCCCCATTTCTGAGGTTCCCATGGATTCTCTCATTATAGGAAGAATGTTTAAAGCTTGCATGCCAATTTAGCGTGATGCAAAGAAAACACCACCACAATCTGCCAGTCTATATGCTATGCACACTTGGAAGAAATCCGTGTCTGTTGTGCCATATAGAATTATCACCTCTTAACTATATGACATTTCTAGAGAGGAAAAAAAAAACAATTATGGCACAGACGGAGTGGGGGTGGGGTGGCATTTGTCAGTGCTCTCCTCTGGGTTCAAAAGTAGAATATAAAATGTCTGTCTTTGTCTAATCCAACACATTTTATTTTTATAACTGAGAAATCTGTTCAGGGACCCTAGTGTTTTTTTCTCTCCCTTTTTCCAACTGTCAGGGTGTCATTTGTCAGGGAAAAAAAAGTGAAACTGTATTCCCACCCCCAGTCCTTCTGTATGTTGTGAGGTTATAGCTGTTTCAAACATGAAAGGTGGAGGTGTGTATGGGAGGCACATTTTGTCATCTGCCACATGCACGTCGTGGTCACCCTGCCATGCATGGAGCACTTTGCCAAATGTCCCGACCGCCTCCTTGACTCTGCGGTGCTCTGTCACCTCATCAGCCATCTCTGACCGCAGAGGTTTAAAAAGGCGAAGCTCCTGGACATGAGAGCATTGTCCCCCATGATTGAAACGTTAATCCTTATGGCAACCCCTTGCTCTTTAGCGTCCCATTTCTCTCTCTCTCTCCCCCCCTTATTTCCCCCCTTTTTCTCCTCCTGCTTCTTCCTCTTCTCCCCTGGTTTCTCTTCATCAGCAGCCTGCCCAGTGAAGCCGTCAAGCCATTAGTGAGTCCCAGCGCTGATAATGAAGCTATGAAGGTGGTCTGAGCCAGTATGGCACAGAAGCTAGTGCACAGGAGGAAGGTAGATTAGGATAATTATGTTTTTCATGGGGGTACAATAAAAAAAGGGGGAAAAAAATCCTTCTTCCTCTAGGCCTTGATTGACGAAGGGGCACAGTATAATCAGGTGCAACACCCCTTACTCAAAATAGAAAGAATGCAGATTACCAGTTAACAACATGTCCTTTTTGTTTTCACAGGTGTACTTCGTACCCCTCGCATAAATGTATTTATTTGTTGTTTATGTATCTGTGGTTAAGGTTTCATGCATTTTGCAGGAGCGCCCTAAATATTGGCTCTCACAGACACTTTGAAGAGCCTATGAGGTCAGGTTTTAAATTATGGTCTGAACCCTCACCAGGTTTTCTCTCCCTACTCCTGTAAATCCATTTTCCACACAATGCATTTCAAATCAAAGCAGCATCACCATAACACGCCTTAGGAAACATTAAGCCATAGTGCGTTACTTTCATGTGTGATCGCATAGCCCCTGTATGCTTTGATGTGCTCACTTTTTTTTAATGCTTTATTAATAATAACACGTTGGCTCCTTCTCACATCATCACCGGCTTCTGGTGCTCCTTTCTCTCTTACTGAACTACATCCACTCACTCTTTCCATGTCTCAGCCGCCTCATCCCTCCCCAGCCCCTGAGCCTTGCATCAGGATTGGCCTGTTTGTGTTTAGGAGGGGGATTAGAGGGAATGACATGGGGCTTGAGATGAAGAGAATGACAAAGGCCTATCAGAGGGCAGAGAGTACAGAGCGGTGCCGCGTCATTGGCTGCTGAGGAAATCAAACACATCTTCATTTCTCCCAGCCTTCCTTCTCAGAGAGCCTGGCATTTTTCATCGCCCAGGGAGGGAGGCATGGAGGTGAGGGATCAAGATTTGAGTTTCTGTTTGTGAATTTAACTGTGTGTGCACGTGAGTATAAGCTTGCATGTTGCGTGTGATAAGCACAGACATACACAGAGATGAGGACACAGACACTAATATCACTCACCTCCTCCAAATCTGGCCAAAATACAGAGCAGCCTGCACATTTCTGATGTCGTCCAGGATGAACAGTCTGAAAGGGATCCCTTATTCATACACAGGAATTGGCCGTTATGTTCTTTCTTTCAAAATGAGGTTTTATTAGTCTCCATTGAAGATACAATGTCCATTTAATATTTGTTGATAATTTCCTTATTTCAAATCATGACCATTTATATTTATTTTAAATGTTTTTCTGTCTATTTCTCTCTTTTCTTGCAGTTCTTGGCTGTCTCAGTATTTACACTTGCTGACAAACATCTGCCCCCTGCCACCCCGTCGGGAATAAGCCGTATAGAAAATGGATGGATCGACAACCTGCTGTTGATTTGATTTTCTTTCTGTCCTTCTTAATGACTCTTAGATCTTTTTCTCTAAAACCTTGGAAAACACTTTCTCATTTCATCCAACTGATATCTGTGGTTTCTTTATTTAGAATTATTTATATACAACTAATACTGCTCTCATTATTTCTCCATATGTCATGTTTCAGTTACATATCCTGTTATGCTTGGCTTGTTTTTTTGTATTTCTTTTTTTTTTTAGATGTATACATATTTAGAAAAATTAAGAAAGACCCCCAGTCACTTGTTTCATGCCAAATAAATGTTTATTGACAATTTGCCCCAACTCAAATTATTCTCAGGAAAAACATCCATCACATATCCATCTTTACCTTCCACTGCACCAATAACAGATTCAAATTAAAAAGTCTTCCTAATTACAAAATTACACACACACATATATTTATATACACATTATCTTCCAATTTATTAAAGTAGTTCAACACGAGAAGAACAATAATTCAACTTGGAAACACCTGAAGTATATCAAGGGGCATGTTCATATAATTTTGCCCTCTGTACTTTATTAAAACCAATGAAATGAAAAATAAAATGAACTGATTAATTATTTTAAATGTAGTACAAACATTCCCCATTACTTCTTGCACTCATCTGCTTCTGTGTGTTTTTTGGAACAAGGTGAAACACTTTTATCCATCGCATGACCTTTTTAGACCAGTGGAAGGCATACAGATGGACATGAACTTTATCATTCAAACTTGGAAGTTGTAAATCTAAGTCTAAATGTTAATGTGTCATCAGCATGGGGTGAGTTTGCTGACCTTTCTTCATTTTTGATGGCTTGCTGGGGCCCTTAACCTATAATTTGTTCTACATAGATCTGTTTTTGTAGATATATCTGAATCCACGTAATTACACTGAAACTGTATATTCAGACATAAAGTAATCTGTTTGAAGACTGAGTCAGTTCAGTTTCTTGTGCACTCTTCTGCTCTGAGTATCTCTCTTATTTGCATGTAACCAGTTGACTCTGGCTTTCGCACGACCAGGAGCAGGGAGACTTACCCTTAGCCAGTTCTCCTCCTTCCCATAATAGATCTGATTGGTCTTAGGGCCCTCTGGGGGCACCTGGCTCCCCTCCCTGCAAACTCTGACTAAATCGAACGGCGGGGCCATCTTGGTGCAGAGACCAGAGGTCAGCTTCAAAGGCCCCCTGCCCACTTCCTGCCACCTGGTGTTCCAAATCGGGCAAAGGGTACATTCCCTTTCCAGTCCCTCCACCCTCCAATATCCTTCTGTGAACAGGTTAAGGACATGGAGCTGGTACAGCTCCTCCCTGTGATCTCCTGCTGCCTCCTCGCTGGCTGCTCACATGCAGAGAGAGGGTGAGAGATCAGTCCAACACAAACACAATACAATCACACAACCATTTGATGTGAAGTCTGCTTTTGATTTAATTATAGCCTGAGAATGCACATCACTTCCCAATCAGTTGATCTACAAACGTTTGGCTGGCGTTACCTTTTCTGTCTTATGCGCTGAAAGGTGTTACATAAACTATAATGTATATCTCCATTTTCCATTTTAGCGGTAGTCATCATATTCACTTCAATCAATGACAAGAGAAACACATTAGTTCTGCAAACGATTACTAACATGATGCTCATTCCCAGACTGATTTGCAAAATTGAATCTGTCGTCATTTCTTAATATTCACTGACCAAGTTGAGAAAGGTAATGATATGTTTATGAGGGAGGGACAAATCAAGTCCACTTTTTGGCTCTCATTTGGAACATGTTTCAGAATTAAGTGATCCACAGACTTGGTATGAATAGCTCTCTCTGTGTTGGTCCTGCAACAAATAGCAGGGCGACTGGACACACGCATTAAAAAAAAAATCTCCATCAGGGCTGTCCTACAATTAGCTCCAAGAATACATACTAATCAATTGAGATTTTTTTGAATGTTTATCAAGCCCAGTCCCTTTTCCCTCCAATACATTAGCAGATCTCAGTATGTCCGTTACTCTTGTGAACAGGGATGAGAAGGAGAAAGAGGGAGAGGAAATAAAGGTCTGATGAGTTTGGCAAAGAGAGGATGGAGGCTGAGACAGATGGCATGAAGTCTGCAGCACTCTGGCGTGGCTCGCCTGGTGCTAAAATCCTCCTCTCTCACATTCCAACAAATCCTACCAGGAGGCTGGGGAGTCTGTCACACCACTCCAAGGAGCCACACAGTCCCTCTCCCCCTCCTCCATCATCCGAACCCCCCCCACCCCAACAGTCTCTGACCACTCTGTCTCATTTATACTATTTCATCATTAGAAATGTGTACATTCACTTCTTAACTTGTATAGAGTTTGATAGTTTCAGATTTCCATGGAGCGCCAAAGATAAGCAGGACCGGGGGCTGCAGATAAGATGAAGGGAAAGTGAACCTGCAGGGCATACACCGAGAGAGAGGTGGCCTTTACCATCCCTCTAGTGCACAAATCTTACTCTGTAAACACTGGACAAAGCCATCAGAAAGACAGGGCAATCCACTTATATGGGAGGAAGAACACATAAGAAGCTTTTTGATTAGCCTCTCCGTAGCCTGGACCCGTCCGTCGTCTTGAGCCGAGACAGTGCAACTCAATCTCTGTTCAAACATGCACCGCATCACTTAAGACTATCCGCGGGTCTTTAATTTCAAAGTGGACAATAAGTGCGGCTGTGATTAAGCGCGTGGCACTAAACCACAACTTGATCACAGACCACTTGACGACTTCATCTCCAGATACTGTACTGCTGGATCTCCTTTGAAACTCTGAAGTTTGCGTTCTTTTTACCATCTCAAAGTGTCTCATCTCATAAGAACAATCTAATTTATTTTACACTATTCTCTCCCCCCCTTGTCTCTTTCTTGCTGTGTTTTTGCCTGCCTTCTGTTTGTTCTAATGAATGACTTCTGAGATAAAGTGCTGCTGTGAGGGGGTCACAGAGGGCTGCAGAATCACATTACTGTTAATGATAATAAAGAGAACAATCTGTGCTAAACCCCTTGGATGTTTTTCTTTCTCTCCCCATATGGACTGAATGTTTTATCTGCTGTTGTTTTGAGTGTCATCATATTTGAAAGCCTATGCAATTAAAAATGAGCGCTAAATGTTGTTTTGTATTGTGATGCAAGCATTGTTTTTACAGAAAATGAGTGCTCTGATAAAAGGTATACAGCGGTGCACCATCTGGGTAACAAAGTGCAGTACCATGCATAACATCAGGCGTCCCAGCAACATGGAGCAGCATAAGAAGATGAATTCCCTACAGGCACATTTTAAGTGCACAATGAATGCCAAAAACACTTTAAACTGCAAACAGAACTTGGGAGAATCAACAAAGGGTTATGCAGGTGTACGGCTTTGTTCGTGGGACTTTAACTTTTTCTAGACAAATGGTAATGTTCTCAGCTTTTGGTCCAACTGGATGAAACATAATTTAAAGGCATGTATGGAGCTTATTTTTGAAACAATGCTGTCTAAACATGGATTGCAACATTTAAATGACATCCCAAGCACTTTTAATAAGCCATACATCAATGCAACGCATTCTAACTGCAGAGGAAAAAACTCACATTGAAACAATTTCAGAAAACAAAGTTTTGAGTCAAAAGTACAAACGCATTTCCCCCAACTCGCTGCCCCAATTTTATCTTGGTTTTTTCAGCAGTGGCGCAGAACATCGTATCGTCGTGTGCAGAGGATGTTTACATGGAAGTGACATTCACAAGTGGATTGTTTGTGACTTTCCCTCCCACCGCCACCGAGACAGAGCTACTGGCTGTCCTTCCTACATGGCAGGGCAGTGTGTTGTCCCCGGGCTGCTTGGCGCTGCAGCTGTCACCCACGGATAGGAAAGTGGCAGGGTCGCTGGCTCCGCCGCGTGGCTCCTGGCAGCGTCCCCTCCCATTCTGGCCCGGTGAAAGGGCAGGGACGGGGAGCCCAGCCTCGGTGCACTGATCAAGGGCCAGCCCTCTATTGGCCGCTGTCAGAGCCAAAGGTCAGCTAAGGCCAGCGGAAGGGTCCTTCATGCGGGTCCTACGGAGTGACTGGTTCTCACATCCAGGCGGAGAGTCCTTGCCACTGTGGTCGGCACTGTGGTCGCATTAGGGTGACCACTCCTCTCAGAATAGCTGACCCCTCTCTGATGAGATGATGCACCCCACTCAGTCACACCCCACTCCCACCGCCAAACGCCACCTTTTTTTTTTCCGGTTTGATGTCAGCCACATTATGCATTATTGTTGCTTTTAGCGATATTGCTATCTATCTCCTGCCAAATTAAAAGAGCCTTCCCTCTAATTTTCTCTGACAGAAATTGCTTAATAAATGAGCAGGCCCTGATTTGCACTGATGATCACACAGCAACACAATTGCTTCAAATTGCTCACCCAGAGATGGTGCACCACATCGTGCTCATCACTGAGTGGCAAATGCTGCCTGGTGTGGTTTACACTGATTCAGCCAGGCTGTGAAAGGGGATAATTGTGGTGCTAAATGCTGTCGAGGCTGACAGGATCCATTTCTTGACTTGTCACGGGCAGCAGCGATAGAGTGGGTCATTCTGGGGTCTGTACACACAGGGCCAGATGAATTATTTGCACCAACATTCATGCACACATGTGAGCACATGGACTCACACACACACACACAAACACACGCAGGCAGACAAAAATCATCCACACTCCACATGGAGATGATTGTCTCCCGCTTCTGTCAGGTTGTGTTTTTTTTTTTCTCTAGCCACAGAGACCTCATCCTGGGAAATTGAGCAATTTCTGATTGAAAATAGTGCTGGTAATTAGAGCACTCACTATTTGTAACCACTTGGCATTGCATTAGTATGCAAAGCTGGCAGCCAGCTTATCTTGGGGAAAACGTTTGTTTCCTTAATTGCCCTCTTAGGACAAAAGTGAACGGTGTGGGTGGGGAGGGAAGAGAGTAAAATGTTAACGTGCTGCAGAGAGAATGGAGCCTGGTGTGTTGAGGGGAAATGACTCCCTGAACAGAGGGGTTAAACTCCACTAATAGACTGTGCAACACACATACACAGAGGCACACACGGACACACAGAGTAACAGTGGAACACTCATACACCCACATATGGGCACACACTTGCGTTGGCACATGGGCACATGGAGACACAGACAACAACTAAACTATGATTGGTACACGAATTCCAGGACACACACAAATTAAATCCACAGACATAGTGCATGGTGTAAAATTAGACATGTAAATGCTTCTTTTCACCAGGCTAATGAATTAAATGACCCTGCCCATGATAAAAAAAAAAGAAATCAAAGACCCATATAAGAAAAATCGTTTGTTCCTTTCTTGTTTCTTTCAGCTCAGTCCTTTGGGTCGATCAAAACTTGTCCAGAATTATATGTAATTTCCTATCATCTATTGAATTTGAAGCTTTTCCCACATTTCCCCACACCCTCCGCTTGATGATGCTTTTGAAAATATTGCATCTGTTATAGAGTAACTCCTACACTACGTCTGTCATACTTCACTGCATGTTCCTTTTTTAAATTTTTTATAAAGGCAACGCAGGCATTAGTTTATCTGG
This sequence comes from Menidia beryllina, assembly GCA_013363375.1. NCBI lineage: Eukaryota > Metazoa > Chordata > Actinopteri > Atheriniformes > Atherinopsidae > Menidia > Menidia beryllina. Next base: position 2,897,450 of record JABUIW010000031.1, on the reverse strand, counting down.
TCAAATTCTACATTGTTGTTATATACCGGGGAGAGGAACCTCATACGTCTACACAGAAAAAAACCTATTTACAAAAGTTATGCAAACTGTCCCTGTTGTTCCATGAGTGACTCAGAGGCATTTCAAGATGAAATAACTAATGACTCCCGAGATTGTTCAGGAGAATGACAGTGAAACACAAAGTTATAGAAGGGTAAAAAAAAACAAACAGATTTAGTTTTAGCCATCTGTGCTCATTCAGTGCGTACACAGTCACGCACCACTACTGAGGTTTCATTGAAAAACGACATTGTTTACTCAGGATATTAATACGTGTGTGAGATCCCTACCCCCCTACACCCCCCCCCCTCTCTTTCCTCCATTTATAGGGATCCTATATTTAATTAAACGAAACTGTAATGCGAATGTCTTCTGTTACGGAACTTGGTGGCACATGCTTTTGTTCAATTACAATTACCGTTCGAACATTCAAAACGAAATATTTTCCAGTATTTGTGACAGTAGAAAAAAAGTTCTCACCCTTACAGAAACATAAAACGCCAGATAATTTCGGATTAAGATAAAATGAAGTCCCTCAGTGATATTATTGTGACTCAAAAGCCTGTTTTAAACGACAAAACTTCTGATTTAAAAAAAAAATCGTTCTTTTTGTTTCCCCTACATGCATCACAGTAGTATCGTCATGGTTTTGTTAATGAATGAGTGCCACTGTTTGTAAATATTCCGAAGTTAGTAATACGTAAAGCCTAACTTTTTTTTTAACATAATAATAAATTCCTTCACAATTTTATTTTGTTCATTTTTCGTAGACGTTTTTTTTCTGGATGACAGGCAAATGAAAACATATCAATGTTTTTTGACAAATGATTTAATTGAAAATCATTGTTCCACAATCCAGATTTAGTTTTTCTCAGTTTATGAACGAAAAAGCCCCCCAAATAAAGGATTTGAGCAAATTACGTCACTTTTTCCTCTCCTGAAGGTGTAAAACAAGCACGAGCCTGAGTGCCACAGGTGAGTGGATTGTAGTGAACGTGTCGTGGGGCCTCAGGGCCCTCCTGTGTATTTGTTCTCCAATTCCTTATCTGAAATCCACGTTCAAACCATTTTGGAATAAGTTTGATTTAAGTTGCTCGAATGATAAAAGAAGCACGATGTTAGAAATGAGCCAGTGTCTGATTGTGTAACGGCCACGTTCCCGTCCCAGACATCTGTTGCTCTCTCTGTAATGTCACAGAAAGTGGAGGGAAATCTAGACAAGTTTTCCATGCTTTTTTCTTTTCTTTTCTTTTTTTAAAACTTATCAGGCACTTTGAAAAAGTGACCTAATTTTCGCTCCCATTCATTAATTGGGTGAAAACACACACATACACACAAACAGTTTCAGACAAATAAAAAAGCCATCTCGCTGAACGAACAGGAGGAAGAAAGTGTCCCCTTTTAAAAGATTTAGAAGAAATCTTATTATGAAGACTGATACACCCTAAAGATAAAATAGTATAGTAAAATAGTATACAGGCGTTTCTGAATAACCTGTTAAATAGTCCGGTTTAATTTGACCAAATACAAGTAATATTTTTAGATAAATGCGCAGATAATTATGTCTAAATCTCGAAATACAGTGTGCGTGCACTCGTGGACGCGCAGAGGGGAGGGTGGGCGTTGAGACCACACTGGAAGTGTGGAAATGTGGTCAACTTGCCAACTTTCGTGATAAATGTCGCATAGACCAAGCCGTCAGATAAATTTTTCGATGATAAATATTTTTTGTGGTTGGCTATAGTACAATATCATTCAAAATGTGGGTTTCATTTATGCTTTTAAGACACTAACTGGGTGTTTGTAGTTTTTCGCTCAAACTATGGAGGCACTGACCCTCCTGGAGGTTTTATGTATTCCTGGAGGAAAAACTACCACCTGAGAGCCAAGGAAGTCCTCTTTTAGATCATCGCCGGAAAGTTGGTGCGTGTAGGACTTCCTTGATGTTGTAAGGACTAGAATGGCTTTAGGAGAGCTGAATCGTTGTCTGTGTGTACACAACCTGCCCAACAAAAGCGAGGGCTAATCCACCTAAATGACACAATGCACAGGGCCCTGTTTACACGGGCTATACCCACAGAGGGCCTCCGCCTATCCTCTCTGCTACATGGACCCGACAGAGGTACACTCTTTATTTCCCTTCTCGCGCTTAATTGAATGAAAAATGAACGACTACTCGTGGATTCTGCAGAATACGCAAACCAGCGAGGGAGAGCCTACACAGAGAACTATTTCATTTGTCAGCATATAATAAAACATATACACACACCGGCTAATTAATCACCCTCTCTCGGGTTATCCTGGGCAGAGAGTCTTCCAACATCCAACACAAATGCGCAAAGTCCACACTGAACGATTTGTCAAAGAGAGAAGCCAAATTCAACGTAAAAACTTCCGAGGCCCATTATCTATACATCTACACACACAGAGACTAACTCAAACGGCAAATACTGGTATCAACTGGTCCAATTGTTTTCAGGATTGTTTACAAAAGAAGCGAGTTTTTGGGCTCGTGTTGCTCCAAAGAAGCGCCCTAATCAATTAATTCAAGTGGATTTAATTGAGAGATTTTATGTCAGACAAAAATTCATATAGAGCAGAACTGCAAGACCACATATCATATAATGAAATATAAATAAATTGCAGCTTCTAGCTCAGCCTAATTTCGGTTGAATGGCTGACAAGAACCAGCAGAGGGGAGCGCCTGGCGCACAATCAGATCCTGAAGTTTTTTTTTTTCTCGCATAGGCAGCCACATTATTTTTCACGATATAATTGTTCCATATTAATGAGAAATAATATATACACAGGCTTGCTTTCTATGTGTGGCAGACATCTAAATGACACATTTCTTACTTTAGAATAGAGAATGTTGCATTTTCTTTGTTTAAAAATTGAAAAATAAGAATACAAATAAAAATATTGTGTAAAAACACAAATCATTATTTGAAATGTCCACTTTCATCGCTTTTTGCAGGGCTAAATGAGTAAATCGAGGATTATTTAACCTATTGTTAAATAATTAAATCCAGCACCGGTGGGGTTAAAAGGATAGTAACGGGGACAAACTCAATGGCTCATTGTCTGACTTTATGTCGTTCCTGTTCTATTACCTATTGACTATTTAGTGAATTAACAGGTCTGGCAGCTGTGCAGAATTTTTTAATTACTTTTATTACAGGCTAAATTTCCTCTTTAATCGACTTACAATAATTTTATCTTCCTCGTCTGTAGGTGGGTTCCTCTGTCTCTATAATTGCCTTTTTCCAGAAGGGGGTAGGTAATTACTTTGGCACAGCCAGGTGAATTCCGGCGCTAAATTGAAATATTCTGCTCTAATCCACCCTAATTCCCAATTCTCAGGTCCCGGAGATGTGCGCGGTGGAGGATTCCTGCGGAGCTCCCGTTGCTTCTTCAGGTGAGCGTCGCCTCGCAGGGGGCGGAGGATCTCCTCTCCGCCATAAGCATAAAACAAGATTACGAGATCTTTATCAGCCAGCGTTTCCCCTCCTCACAGAACTGCAACTTCACAAAGTCAGGTTGATACAGGGAACGTTGCATAATGATCAGGAAATGAACAGTTGGTTGTTTGTGGGGATATTTTAAACTTAAATGAATATCTCATAAATAAACTCCCATGCAGGGGGTCTTATTCCTCTAACAAGAGAGCAGGTGAGCTTGTTTATGTAAATCAAGCTGGATATGTATTACTAGAACTATGCTTGATGTCTCTGTTTTGGATGCTATTTGTAGAGGGAGACGCTTCTAACGTTGACAAAATATTAAATTAACATTTTTGTCTTTTTATGAGTCAAATTCAGATCAGGTAAGACAACAAAAGTTTCAATTCGAGGACTGTAGGTGCATTTGGCCGTGCAGGAGTAAATACAGGCAGAAGTTGGCATGCTCTACTTGTCACGGTGCTGCCTGAATTTACCTTTCCCATATCTTTAATTTGTAGTCACCAGGAATAAAAAGCCCGAATCTCAGCTCTGGCAGCTCCCATGTCAGTCTTTGCAGGAGTGGGTGACAGAGAACAGCAGGCAGATAGCATGCTAAAATCGCATCGCTAGAGACCTCACATCAAAGCAGACCAAGCCTCATATTGAGTGAACTTTTAAGCCAAAAAGGCTGTGTGACATCAGAGCACCTAAAATGTGACTGTCATGTTTTTCAAACTTTCTTTCTGAGCACCAGCTCAAAGACTTGAGGAGCACTCAGTGGCAAGCACTGTTCAAACAAACTAAGATTAGCAGCCTTTGTCTTACAGGAACCTCAAAGACCAATTAGATTGAGAGATGGCTGTGACGAATTTGTCAAAAATAAGATGATAGACACCACTTTGGCAGAGAGCAAACACGGCTAGGGATTTCACTCAAGCAGTCATTGACAAGACACTGTCAGAAAATGTGTCAGCTTCTGCAGACCTGCCAGCTGACAGAGATGCAGCTTGGGATTGAGACTGATCAATTCCCCAAATGCCAACAAGTCATAACGGCACTTTATCTTAAGTTTGAAAAGTATTCACTCCACCATGTGTCATTCACTTTTTCCTTGCATGAGAAGGCCCCACTTTCCCAAGAAGCAGAAGTAAAAAAAAAAAAAAAAAGAAAAAAAAAAAAGAGAAAAAAAATACACTCGCACATTAATTTGCTGTTTAAAACTTTGCCTTTTGAGTTTGAACTTTTTCTTATTTCTGCTTGGACGTAGTCACAGGAGTGGGCTTTTTGTGAAAGTGGTTTTGTTGTTTAATGTACACCAATTCAACACCTCTAATAGCTGAGATCATCTTTGGTCAGTATTTCTGAAGAGAAATCCAATACTCAAAGCATTTTCCTCTTCAAAGTAGTCTCCTGTTGTGCTTTGTGACCACAATAGTGTCAATCTCTTACTTTCAAAGCCTCATCTCTGTGTCAGCGTTGAGTCGCTGTCTATATGTGCCTCCAAATGAATTTGAGCCTTTGATGGTTACTCTAAAAAAATAGTGGAACATTATTATAAAATGTGGACTGAAAAAACTCTATTGATTTGGTTTCACGTAAAATTTGATCACCGTGGAAGTGACACGGAATTGTGTCTAAGTTCAAAGTAATTGTGTTGCTACCAACCAATGGCCTAAAATGTCAACATTTTTAGCCCTTTCGGTGACTACAAGTATCCACCCCTCTACTATCCACCAATCAGAGGATAGCATAAAAAATATATGAAGTCAAACTGCAAATTAGCACACTTAGAATTTGATGCATGTTATGTCATGTTTCCTCCGCATACTGATTAGGGATGAAATGGACCACTCAGCTAAAAACCGTCAGTTGGATGAACTACTATTGAACAGAGCTAATATAAAATGTATGGCGGCTTTTTCCATATAAGTTAGTCATCAGATGAACTTGAAAAATTGCTTGCACTTAAAGCCTCAGTCAAAGTAGTCTTCTGTCATCAATGTCCCTGGATGACATTTTTACAACCATAAATCCGCCATATTTGTTTTCACAGACGTACGCATTGAAGACAAGAAGCTGCTTGGGTGCAAAAAAACTTCTCAGTGCTGTCCGAAGCAAACAGCCGTCTGAAAAGCCGCATTTGATGCCGAGTGATTAGGAACAATCAAGTGACAATGATCAGAAGAAAAAAGAAGCAATCTCAATAAACTTTGTCGTTCACCCTTTCAAAGTTCAATCATATCAGAGGTGTTTTGCATAACTAAGAGACACTGGTCCTAATCCTCAAAGGGTTTTTGGCCTACTTGGCTTTGCACTGTAGTCATTCAAGGTCGCAACCCGGTAGGAAATATGGGCTGCCATAGCAACACAAAGATGGCCTCTGAAGGCTTAGCATAATTCTCCCCTAATAGAAAAATAACAGCGGCAAATCCCATCCTTAGTGAGCTTGCTTATTTGACAGAGGCAGACTCCCACCTGTGAAGCACATAGTCACCAAACCAATGCGCTAAGGCTACGATAAGATGAAAAAAGCTCGTCTCTGGAAGGGGATGGGCGACCTAAGCTCAAGCCAAATTCTTTCTCCTCTCTGAAGTGAGTCTTGGCTTGCTTTAGGTTTTTGAGGCTGGACAATACGAGCTGTCAAATGAATCATGCTCTCTGTGTAGTATCTAACTTTGAAGTGCTTAAGCCATACTCTGAGAAAGACCTTTGCTAAGAGGAGATGGCTTATATAAGGATCAATTCACTGAATGGTTTTCACCTTCCCTTATGAAATTATTTAAACTCAGGAGACCTGTTAGACTATTGGAGTATTTGTGCATACTTTATAAAGGGTACTATCCGATGAGTTTTAGTCCTCACAGGATGATCTGGTAGGAGAAAAATGGCTTTACACCTGCTTAGCAACCATCCTCTTCATTCTGATTGTGATCAGAGAATACGTGATCCACCCTCCCCCCACTTTGTTGCCAGGTACCACAGAGATGGATCCTTGTCACTGTATGAGTGGCATCAGGATGATGAGCACTGGGGAGAGAATAAATTACCGCCACACTTTAGAGCGGGAGGCTTGTAAGTATGAGCCGCTGCAACAGTGCATTGCTCTCTGCTTATGGAATGGCTAATGAGGAGCGCTACCCAGTGATGCTGCAGCAATGGTGATTGAGCTAAAATCAAACACTTTATGAAATAGCTTCTGTCAAAACTGGCTGTGCAAATCAAATGAGTGCCCAACATGGGTTTCTGTAAGGGCTGTATTGCGGCGTTTTATCTCGGGCAAATACATGGATAATCAGGGAGGGAGAGATGGATAGTTGCAGCAGAGACGCTAGCTTTGCTCTACACCTGAGTCAGACATTTTTTTTCTTTGCTCAACAGGACATCTGTTTATTCTCTGTGTTCAACAGCAAGAGCTTCATTTTGTGACTCCACTGCTGCAGCTTCCTGTCTGTACCTAACAGGAGATGCCAGCCACTCGTCAGTGTTTAAAGGGCTGTTTTAGCCTGCTGGGACGAGTCCTGCTTCCCTATTCTAGATTGCGTAGAATTGTCAGTGTGTCATGATTTTTTTTTCTTTTCTGTTTCGTGAATTTCAGGAGCTTCGAGTCAGAGTGACAGGACGGAACTGAAAACATTACAAAAACATAAAAATGTCCTTTTGGCTCTTAAAGCCATTTGGTTTTAGCTGATTGTTGCTTTAGAGCTATTTCAATAAAAAAAATTTTTTTAAATCTTGAGCAATTTTCACCTTTAAATCTTAATTTCACTGAGGATAATTTTTCTCTTTCTTAATATGTGGTACCTCTGAATGGATATCCACAGGGCTGATACATTAGTACTCTAAAATGACTTTTCTCATGCTAATAAGAATACCAGCCTTCTATCTTATCAATTCATCTTTTTGCTTTTGGGCAAAAATGCTAAATTCATGTATTAATATTGTATTTCTCCCATTGGTCATAAGTCATATCCATTAGAATACATTGCTGATAAAACAGTACCTTTCTCTTTGCCTCTCACCCCTTGAAATTCTACTATTGCTACCTTTGGCTATGCAAAGTAAATTTTCTAAATTCCCTTCTGCTTGCTTCTATCACGGAGAGCTTCATCATGGTGTCTTCCCGTTTAATAGGCAGTGACATTCCTAATAACCATTTGAGGGGCTATCCCTGTCAGTGGTTGGATGAACAAAGTAATTAAATCAACCATGTATGGGCAGTCCAACGAGAGACCGGACTCCCGTCCCAGAGGGAAACTCACCAAAAGTCAGCCGGTAAGCCCCCTGTTTCAGAATCTTACACTGAGCACCTTTCTACTTCAAAGCCTGCTCAGTGCCGTCTCTCAAAGATACACATCTCCAGGAAAGAATGGCCTCTGCTGAGATATGGACACCTCTGGCCTCATTTAACGTGAATGGTCCCCTCCCCCTCTCCAGCCTGAATTCGAGGATAGAGTGGCTATCTGACAAGATCACACAGAGATGTGCGGGAACTTAAAGGCAAAGAGTTACTGAGCATCCTACCAGGAGTCTCGAAAGGGTTCTATTAAAGCATGTTCAATATGCCGGTCAGGGCTTTCAAAGTGCAGCACTCCCTCTAGCCCCGGCAAACTCAAAGGGCATCAGTGCACATTCCGTAAGAGGAATCTGGCCCCCATTAATTTAATGAGTACAGGGTATTAGTATGCCATAGCAAGCTGTGAAGGCTCCCTTTTTAAATCTTTGGTGGAATTTTAAGGAAGGTCCACCAACTTGGAAGTGACAAAAGAGATAAGGGAACAAGGTGCGCACATTGAATCTTTGCTCAGTATCTCGCTGTCTGTCCTCAGAGTGCAATTTTCACTGCTTAAACTGTCTTTCAGCAAAAAGGAAAAACAGTTGAAGAATGGAAGGTGGCCCTTTTACAGGTACCTGCTGAATCTTGCCATCTATCAAGGTCTTATATCTGTTGAAAAATAGACACACGCACACACACAAAAAAAACCCACACACACCAGACATGGCCCCATATTGTTTCGACTGTGTCTTGCGCGGCTGTGTGGCATCATGGTGACTAAATCTATTCAAAGACAGACATACAGTACAAACACCTGCCAAAGTACTCAAAACTGCCTTTGTGGTAGTTCCCCGCTGCAGAGGGTGTCCCAGAGACCGCATTATTCCGTGACAACAGACAAGCACAGGCAAGCACCCTCGCAAGGTGAAAAACAATACCACCTCGGCAATCACGGCTGGTAATAATGGGCCGGGATTAACACTTGGAGACATATTTGCATAACGTATTTGGAAACATGCTGTGGACTTTATGGCGCTGTGAGCATTTTTGTTTTTTATTCCCGTCTTTTGTACCGTCCCTCCACAGTTAATTGGCTTGGTAAACAAGGATACTGCTCTGTAAAAAGCTGCAACACCTGACTGAAAGGAGAACACACATCATGCCACTATAAGCCGAACTGGCATTTGAATGACAGTCACCTGCAAGAAATTACAGACAGAGACAGTGGCCTGTCAACCAGGAAGTGGCAGCTGCTGGAGTTAATTAAAGGCATGGTAACATGGTAACACAGCCCAGCCCAGGGCCACATCAAACGCTCCTCTTCATGCCAGTGTAGAGTCTCATCCCTGGGATGTGGAGGCCTCTTGTGACCTGTGCCGGGAGCCCGCTGGGCCGTGAGAGCTGTGGGGTGAAGCGGAGTGGGCCAGGATCACGGTGGGGTGCACCTCCACCAGACTTACCTGTGTCTGGGCGTCAGCATACCAAAATGTAGCCATGTGGCTGCGTGGCACGAGTGCGTGGACTCTGACCTGAACAACAAAGGAAAAGAGGGCGCTTAGGTGAGAGGTCATCAGGAGGGAGACGGCTTAGGGAAAACATGCTGGATACGTTGGCTAAACATGATCAGAGGCACACATATGGCCGAGCTGAGGTAGAACCAGATGCCCTCAGATGTTCTAATGAAATCTAAGCCCAGTGTGCGCACGTCACTCACTGCTGACAATCTAAAGACATGCTTAAATCGAACGTTAATTACACTGTTTGTTTGGTTACCTCCCGTAAAAAAAAAAAAAAGAAAAAAAAACACTAGCCAAGCTACACATGAAAAAGCCTATTTCAAATTGCCGTCTCTCAAAATAACTCTCGGCTTAATTGTAATGAGCCCTCACGCTGAACAAAAGTACCTGAAGCCCGTTGAGAAAAGGTTGTTCCAGCCAATATTTATAGATATGTGATAAAAGAAAAAAAAAGATGAAAGAACAGATAGTTGACTCTCTCCAGTATTTCTGTTTCTTCTCTGAGTCTGTATGTCAGTTGCTGGCTCTGTGTGCAACTAACGAGAAAAGCATATCCAAAAAAGCCTCTAATGAAAGTTTTTCTATCATGCAGCTGCAATGATAGTATACCAAATAAACACCTGGAAATATGTTTAGTTGTGTGATAAAACAAATATTTCCCTTGATTTAAATGACATTAGAATCATCATGCTAAGGTATATGCAATTCTTTTTCAATATTGCAGAGTTCCACAGTAACTTTGCATATTCATCATTGCCCGGAAAACATATTTTTCTGTTTACTTGCTGTAAATTAACCTTGAAGATACATAATGGCTTGACAGGACTGAAGAGAAAATTGCATAGGTGGATTGGTGATTCAATATTGACTCTAAAAGTAGTGTAAGCAGACGGGTGTAGGCGTTGCCTGTTTACAGTGATCTGGCCCTGTTAGGTGAAAGTCTCTTAATGCTGTGCGTTACTGCTTTCAGGATTGGCTTTGCTGTCATGATGAGAATGATATTTTAATCATCGGCGACACCTGAAGCAGGCCTCCTTCTCCACCTGCCGCGCAGAACGCTGACACAATATCCCGCAGGGAAGCAAATGGTCAGACCTGTCTGCAGGTATGTCACCATCAGCTCAGACAAACACCAATTTGCCACCATGTTCGGAAGGCGAGCACAACACATCTGATCCATACAGCGACTACTCTCACAACAAAAAGAATCAAATAAAAATAAGAATTTGACTCTTCCCTCTCTTTTCATCTCGCATTTTACATCAACAGAGAACATGTCAATCCAGCCTGTGATGTATAGTTGGTGTGCCTGTCAAGTTGTGGGCAGGAACAAAATGAGAGCCCTTGACTGGATTTTGGCAGCCTGATATTATTCTGCCACTCTGGGCTGCCCAGGTTCTCTTCTTGTGTGCAAAAGAGAGAGGGCAAATTTCTGCTTTACATCTTTATGTCTTTGTGTGCTGAGTGACTGACTGTGAGAGCCCGAGTCCTGTGTTTCTGTCCGCAGTTATGGTGGTCTCAGAGTCTGCACATTACTCAGCCAGGCTCCTCTCCGGGCCTCCCCTTGATGTGCAATCAGCGGCTGTCTTATAAGAGCAGCCCACTGATATGTCCACGCCTGCTATTTTTGTTGGTATCAGCTGGTTAAATATATGTATTTTGTATTTCACATAATTATTATTCTCTTAAGCCCTGAAGCCATTTAGTGTGGCAGTTAAGTTTGGCCTAAGGTTGATAATATGACTTTGCTCAGCAGTTTAAATCAAAATGCCTGAGTACTACACCTTTGGAGTTCTGAGTTTAGCCCGTTTTATTATTCCACAGATATGCTGATTTAAACAAAGTGGGATAAAGTGATTCAATAGTATCCCTTGACCTTTATAAAGATAAAGTGAAACCTTTTAGGGCTCACCTTCAAGAGTGGGAATATTTTTACGCATTTAATAGCACTATAATAAAGATGAAGTACTCCACTGTCAGTCTTTAGATTTATTAGATCAATAGATTAATTGCTCAAATCTTTCCATGGACAAAAGTTAAGTACTCTACAAATAAAGAGTAAATTATGGCAAACTTTCTTAAATATTATTCGATAAAAAAACAAGGTTTTATATTTGGAAAAATAACATATTTACATCAAATTGCTTTTCCAGTGAATCTAAGATTCGTTAGTTTGTGAACCTTCAACAAAATACATTGTAAAAAAATATAATTAAAAACAAAATAAATCTAAATTACTGATAATATACTATATTTCTTGAATTGAATAAATGCATCTTATTGGATAAATGAAGTGGTTGTCTTGCCATTTGCAGACCTGATTTTATGGTCATCGCGGTCACTCACATGTCACATCATTAAAAACATTATAATAACACCATATCATTTGAAAAATGATTTTTTTAGCCATAATTCATCTAATTTATACTCACATCAGGTCAGTCTTTAACCTTAATCATTCTGCTTTTCTAATGTCTCCACATTTTGTTGACACACATTAACATTTCACTCATTTTACAACTTGTATTTTGAATAAAAAATAATACAGTGCTGAACATTTTTCTACCCGCAATTTCAGCTCGGTAATTTAGGATAAACTCAATTTTGAAAAGTATTGACATCTCAATATTGCTTAAGAATAACTTTAAATACGTCATTAAAAAAATTGATGCTGCAAAATAGAAAAACTAGCAATTTGGTTTTCACGGTGCAGCTACAGAATTGGAATATCTCCTTTCATTCCCACATGAAATTCAAAATAATTGTCAAAACAAACTTTCTGTGGACAGCTGCCGTCCATCCATCATGGGCATGTGGCAACATGTATTTTGAGAAGCACCAGCACCACCTGGGCTCCGTCAGGGCACCGCTCTGCCAGGGCTTCTGGTCTGTCGCTTCAGACTTCAATATTGTTGCAGAGGGTGGCAGACTTGTTAAGGGTCTGCTACCCGTGAATGGAGCTGTCAAAATTAGCAATGTTTCTGGTTCGTTTAAAAGGCGAATTGGGTCACAGGCAACGGCTAAGACCCAAGAGGGATGCCATAATATTCATCACCGGAAAATGATTCATTATTGTATGTTATCACATTAACGAAATGTTTTCAGAGTTTTTCCTCATTACCGTTTGAAATAACCTAACTGTTATAGGGCTAATTATTTCACATAATAGTGTCAAATTAAGTCACATAATAGTGTTGATATTTCTGTCAATTTCTGTCAAATGTCTAACCTGACCTTTTGTCAGTGATCACGTTAATGACAACTCCATGAAGTCATTTCTTTATTAATTGTCGATTTCCCCAGTATAATGACATGGAGATAGGGAAGAGCGTGCGTGTTCGTGTGCGTAGGAGTGTGTGCCTCAAAAGTGGCGAGGTTAGATTTGTGCGTTTGGCAAGCTTTTTTTTGTTCCTCCTTTCGCTCCATTTGGTGACAGATTGGGTTTAAATAACATTACATGTTCACAGTTGTGACTCACAAGCCTTAGTGTTACAAAGTCAGGGTGAGGTTTAGCACTTCAGATGAGGAAGAAGGAGGACCAGGTCGCCTCACTTCGTCTTTTAGTTTATCACTTTCTGCTGAGCATAATCTGGGACTCGAGGGACCATGCCTTCATTACTGTTTGCTGCCTCGATCAATTCACCCTTTTACAACGAAACCCATTCTTTTCATTTCTCGTCACTTCATAGCAACTTCATAGTGTCAACTCGTGCAGATGGATATAATGAAATGGAGAGAAACTGCCTTTTAACTTTCTGAATGAGAAATGTACGCGAGTTGGTTAATAATATAATAAAATACAAGTGAACCGTTTGGTTACTTTAATAATATATTATTGATAAAATGATAGTCAATGCAATAACCCAAATTTCCCCTGCTTCTGAGCTTGCCTATTGAGAAGAAGATGGAGCTTTACATTGATTGTGACGTGGTGGATTGTGGGGTGCTAAGCACTGCTTACTGCTTCTGTGCTACAATGCTAACAGCAGCGCTCCACTTTTCGACAGGACTTTGAATACTCGCTAAGGTCATGGCAGGGTGCATCTCCTCTCTGGGCCCCAGGTAGTGGGGCATGCAGGGAGATCTACTTTTAATATTGATGCTCCGGGCCCAAAAAGCTCCTCAGGCGTTAATCTTGCATTGACTCTCTGAACTCATATGCACGGCTGTCTACTCTGGCCCCCTCATCAGCCATGTTTGTTTTTGCTGCTGTTGTGCTATCAAAGCCTAACTGCTTTACAGCACCTCCTGGTGCTCCCCAGGAGGAAACTTCTCCTTTTGCAATCAAGAATTCAGCCTCCAGATTCCAAGGTAATATTATCTGTTGCATTAATTGTAAATTTTTCATTCTATTTCTCGTTCATAATTTAAGAAAATGTTGTGAAACTGTGGCGATCTTCTTGAAAGGAGCAAAGGTTCGCCTCATTTTGGAGCCTTAAACTCAACATGAGAAGATTTTGGCTGTTGGATTTTTTGAAAGGTCGGTTTGGCCCGAGATCGACGTTACACAATCCACAGGTGGCCTCCTGGTTGCTGTGGTTCCCCTTTAACTTTTGAAAAGTGAAACTCGGCTCTGGCAGATGAAGCTTCGACTGCGAGGAGTCTTTTTAAAGCAGTGAGTGTGTATGCTGTCAGGAAACATGCACCGGAGAATGGCCCTCTGCCTCTTGTTCTGTCCTGAGCCACTTGTCTTTAAAATCAAGGGGTGCGTGTGAAGAGGGGGGCCAGAGGGGGCACCTTTACTGCTACTACTGAGAGCAACACAGTCGGGCATAGAAACTAATGAAGACACACACTGACAGCATCCCACTGACCATCAGTAACAGGTCGCCGTAAACAAGCTGCAGGACTAAGCTGTGACAATCTTGATATTATTTAAGGCATTCTGATGCATTAATACTTACAGATGATTTGTGCAGGTAAAATACCAACACTAAATCACGCTCATGTTTCATATTCGTTACTTCAACATTCGGTCGGTTGCCTTAAACTTTGCAACAGAAATGATGGACATAATCAATGATGTGTGCCAGCCACAGTTATGTGTTTTCTTTCTTTTTCAGATACAGCTTAAAGGTAACAAAATCTCCCTTTTCAAACTTTCATGTTAGATTCGTTCAAGAAGGCTTCAGCCCTGACTGCAGCATGTATGAAATAAACACCAACTGAGGTAAAGGGAATATTCCTTTACCCGGAAGCCATGGATGGCAGATGTGATGGTGATGGGTCAAGATTGCACAACAGGTAAATATTTAAAAAATGACCTATTTGATCATAACATTATGGAAAGCGGAGAAAAGTTAAAGTCAAAAGTCTCAATTCTTTAACGATCAAATGAAAATGTTGGGCAAATTTCCAACAATAACTACCAATATACTTTTAATAATGTAAATAGATATTCTACATAAACATGCATATAATTTCTATCAATTTAAGTCCAAAATGTCATTATGACTATAACAGTCTGACTAAAATTGAACTATGTCAAAGAAAAGGCCTGAAGTCCAAAAAGTGGGATTATCAGTCATGTGCCTTTAAGGGTGCTTTAATTTGACTGTGTGAAATTGGAACTCCTTTGAAGAACATCCACAGAACCCTTTTCCCTATTTATTTCTCATCAGTGGTGTGACTCTGACATGTTTCTCTTGTACACTAAAATTATGGTTGGGCTAAATTAAGGGACATTCAAAGAGAACTGTTACCAGAACTTCCAGGTGAATCAATTTAAGTCAACAAAGTGAAAATGAGGCCTGTTATATAAGCAGGCCTCTCAATTTACTGATGTATTTTTTTCTTTAAGACCTCCTGATGTTTAACTCATGATACTTTCTGTCACCATCCCTACCATAATTTTCATCATCTTCTTCATCACTATTTGATCTTTCCTCAAAAAAAAAACCCTGACTGAAGAGCAAGCCAGAAATCAAGCAGTGGAAAAAAAAATGGAAAAGTAAGTTTTCAATGTTAAATTTCTAATCCGTTGCATAAACAAACCGTTTAGCATACTAAATTTTATTAGCAAATTTACCAACAGATCAACTGGGTAGGATAATAATCGGGAAAATGTTAAATTTCCAGGTGTTTAGTTTAAAATTGAAAAATTCCAGATTACGGCGCTAAAAGTGGTAGAAATTTAGGTCAACATTAATATTTGTTAAATTGATCTACATAATTGCTTTTAAATTTCCTCTAAAACACACAGTATGGCAAATTTAAATTTGTTTGATACAGTAGCATTATTATAATTATACAGGTATTGCTCTTGTAATTTTTCAACTTTGTTATTTAAAAAAAATAAAAATAAAAATAATAATAACGATAACTTTGGCGTAAATTGAAAATTAAAAACTGGACACTTTTGATGTTCGGCATTAATAAGATGCGTTTAAATACATTTTTATCTTAATCTAGAAACACAAATGCAGATGTTTCATTAGAAATAAACATTGCAAAGGAACAGAAATACAGCAATTTTTTTTTTAATGCGCCTTAAAAGCAATTTCTTAAAGACAAAAAAGATATTTTTTTTTTACAAAGAAACGTGGTTGTGAACATAAGGAATCCGATCCTTAGCGGATGACAAGAGTTTCAAGAGAATTAGAGAAAAGTTTTTCAGCTTATGTCAGGCAAACGGAACTCACAAGAATGGCCGGAAATTAATTGCTTCCTTTCCTTTTAATACTTTTTGTTAGTTTAGCCGTTTTATTTTGAGAAACCATCTGTCTTATATGTTTCTTTGTAATTCTTTCCCATTGTTTTACCTTTGCAAAGCTTAATGTGCAGCATCAAAAGACAACAAACTCCTTCGGCCCACTCTTTCAATGTTGTATTTAATTAGCAGCATTCTGTTATTTCAAGTCTTTTTATTTCTTCAAGGGACTTTGTCTAGATTGAGGCGCCCTCATCATAATCAAATAGTCAGCGATGATGAATAGGAATGATAGTTTCTGATCAAACACTGTGACTCAAATCTGAAGTTTCTCTAAGACTGAAGTGTAAAACTTCTCTGAGTTTACGATATGAAAGGCCGCCATCTGTTTTTGTGTTTGTCTGTAGAGGACATTGAACTGTCAGCAGTGTTCCCCCTACTAAAAAGGGATGTTACACATCCACAAAACACAAATCTTCAACTTTTTACGCATCGTTTGTATTGTATTTACGGTTGAAATGCTAAATGTTAGATTCTAAATATTTTATTTTTGATACAAAAGAGCTCATATCAGTTGTTTTATTTAAGCTACTGTCTGTAGTCTTATTTAAAAAGTGAATTGTAGAGGGAAAATGTAATAATAACATCGATGTAAAGAAATAAATGCTCATCATTTCTGTCATATTTTAGCTTTTTTTTTCTTTCTCTTCTTTAACTTTAAACGTTATCTTAGTATAACATCCAAAATGTATTGACTTCAACTCAAGTCAAAAACTTTGATCAGTGGGAGGCGATGCCGTGGAAAAAAAGAGAAAAAATTACCAATCTTATTCTTCAAATCTCAAAGACTTTTTCCTCGCAAGACTTCCCAAAGTTAATTCAATCCTTTAGGAGAAAAGAGGAATAAGAAAATGAAGGCTTCCTAGTTCCATACTAGGAAGCTTTTCAACGGAAAAGACTAAACAGACTTACACATGAGGCTGTCAAATTTCAGCCGTCTCAAAACTCACAGTTCAAGCTGAAAATATTTATGTAGTCACTCTTTATAAATCTAGAGTCATTTGAATTTGCTGTTATTATTTCTACGCTGTTGTTCTCAAGCTCGAGCATATTGTAAATAGTTTTAGTTCAGTTTTCTTTTCCAAAAGGAAAATGACATGGATATCAAAAGAAAGGGAAACTTTAGTGTTAGGTAACGGATGGCAGAGTGAGTAACTTCTACCATGCAGCGCACACCTGAAATATTCTAGGTCAGAGGAACATTTGGCTATAAAACCAAACAGAAAATCATTGTAAATTAAAAAGTTCTGTGTGTGCTCTAATGTCATGAAACGGAAGGCTTTTCTGAAAGTGCTTTCAGGCAGTAACGAGAGCGCAGCTCCATCTTCCTTCCCCTCTGCTAGCTTAGCAACAGCAGCCATTTTGTCTGCAGCCACGTTGGCAGAGATGCATTTTTTCAGGGGCATGCCATTTCTCTTTGATTCCTGTCAGGAGACGCTGCCGCCTATCTGACTTGTTATTTTCTCGAAACAGGCTCTCTTAATTTGAACCTTTAACCGAGATATGAAGTGGAAAGCGTGGACGGTATCAGCGCGTCTTGCGTGGTGCATGTTTAGAGCAGCGATGCTCTCATTTGCCGCTCAGAAGGTGCCAACTGGTGTTTAGTATTAACCACATGGCTGTCACACAAAGGCACATACGTACCAGACACTCGAGCAGTCACATCAAGTCTGAGTTTGCAAGCACACCAGAACCCCCCCCCACCCCCACCACCCCCCACCGCCCCCCAACCCCCACACACACACGTACACGCATTTATAAATAAGATGAGTTGATCTCTTTCTTAGAGCCAGCATCAACCACCCGCTGCTCCCACCGACACACTGCACACACATCCGACCACAGGATGTGTAAACCCAGCTGTCCAGAGGTCACCTTGGCTTATTCACTTGTCTGGAGTGGATTCACTGTTGCAAAATGGACCACCACCACCACCCCTGGCAGCTCACCTACCAACCTGCCTTCAGCTCTCGACTTCGACAGGAATGTAAGTCACGATTTAATGGTAAGTAGCACAATCTGTACTTTTATCCAAGTCCACGGCGATAAAGAGATGGATAGACCAGCTTTAGACTGATCTTTCCTGTGCCTTTAAAGTCTTCTGAAATATGTAATTTATACTCACTTCATCAATTAGTAATCATTCTACCACTTAGTATCTTCCTCTTTTCGACTTTGATAGAATAATTTACAGAGGATCATAAAATTTTTAGTTTAGCTCTTCCCAGTAGTAGTTGGCTTAGGCTACCAAGAAACTATAGAAAAACTCCTCAGGTTTTTATTTCTGAGCCTAAAATAGAACAGACTCTTAAAGTATGAGTTTCAATTTTACTGCATGAAGCAGCAGCTGCAACACCAATGCACAACTGCCAATAAATGCATTTTTACAACCTAAACAGGCTCAAGTGTTCTCTGTTTCTGTATGTTAGAGATTTCTGGGCCGGTTGTCGAATTACAGGCCAAATCACAGACTTTGACTCCATGACATGCTTTGGTTCTAATTTGGTGGCTGCATGCCGTTGTAGGCACCTCTGAACACACAAAGACACAGGCGCACAAGCGTAAACACTCACCTTTGATCTGCAGATACACCCACATGGTAAAAATATTGGAGCCTCATCTGATTCTGAAATGGTCCAATATGTCCACGCTACTGAGGCTGAGGAGTGAGAGGACCGAGTGAGGCCCGGAGAACGGGCTTCCTCTGTTTCAAGAGAGCTGCCCTGACCACCCCAGTAAATATAGGAGAGTAAATCCTTTTCAGATTGAGAGTATGACATGGGACTGCCACATAAATCAGTGCAGGCCCTGCCTGGCAAAGGCTGGGAACGCCATGGGAGTGGTAGGCGGCTCTATGGTGAGGTTTTTGGGGAAGGATTATGGATTGAGACGTACAGCTGGGAGGCTAAAGTTACACTTTTCATTACCACTTCGAGGGGGTCTTGGCTGCCTTGAAGCCAGTGAGATTTGTGAAGACCTCTTTTCCCCCTGGAATGATTGTAATTCTGCAGGCACATTCTTCACCTGAGGATAATTGTTTTTGATATGGCAAGAACAATTTGGTGAAACGAGATGGGAAATGCTGTTTTTTCCCCCCTTATTTGCCAGTGGAAGAATTAGAAAAAAAAGAAAAAGAAAAAAGGAGAGGGTATTGTGGAAAGTCCTCATTCACCAAAAGACCAGAGTAAAGAGAGAGCAGTATGCCCCCTTCTGGCTCTTTTCTTCTCTCCCTCTTTTCTTCTCCTTTTTTCCCTGGCGTCTAGAGATGAGAAGAAATGTCTTTTGATCAGCTCTGACAGAGCCTGGGCCATGTGAAGAGGGTGGCTAGCAGGACTCTGCCCGTCTATGCAAGGCAAAAATGTTCCTAATAAGAGAGCAATAAACTAACGAGAACTGTGCGTTTGTCTGATCCACATTCTGGAGGCCGCTTGTGCCAGAACACCCAGTGCTTTCTGACCTGTTCGTTGACTCTTGACGGTCTTTAGACTCTTGGCCAGGCATCTGCATTTCACCTGGTTTCACGGTTCCATATGCTTTCAGACGGGCAACCTTTGCTGGAACAAAAAAAAAAAGGGAGGTGATTTATAATATCGAACTGACTAGAATGCTCTATTTGCTGAAAATCTTTGTCATTTTATGTTTCTGCATTGCCGAAAATACGTTGTCCAGAGAGGTTAAACGCAGATATCTCACACTCTTCTTCTAGAACATCGACTTATTCCCGGGTCAGACTTCTTCCACTTTGTGTGCAGGTCTCAGATGGTCACATTTCAGAGGGCTGTGTCTCAGTAGGGTGGATTTTCTGGTACTCAATACAGCACAACAAGGAGATAGTTACCTCTCACAGTTTCTCAATGCAGGCCAAATAAACACATCACCTCCACTGCAGGGGGAGGAGGACAACAGCACAGCTGCCAATTTCTCCTCTTTATCCCAGCCTGCAGGAGCACCAGCCAAGTCCACAATGCTGCAGGGCATCCCAAGCATGAACAGGTGCTCTGTTGGTGGAGTTGGGCCTAGTCTTGGGTCTGTCTCTGAGTCAGTGCTAAGCACTAGATGTGTGAGGGCTGCTGAGGACAGGCTGGCCAGACTTTCATGTGTATTGGTGAGTTCTGGGCTCAGCACTGGTAATTATGGTGGGGAGAAGGCGATTAGGCAGCGCTCAGTAGCCCAATGAGGGGGACGCGCCCACGCCCAGCGGGGAGGGAAGTTCTTCCACAGGAGGGACCAATCAAGTGTGAAGCTGAGCGCAGACCCTGGGCCTTGGTTCAGTGGGAAAAGCCTTGGCCACTGGTTCAGAGCGCCGCAACTTTCACGGATTAGTAGAGACACTATTCTCAAGACTGAAAGGGGGAACACAGCACGGAGGCAGCTTCAATGCATGTGTGCACGCTCAAAAACACACAGTCACACTGCCTCTCTCTTTCTTTTACCCTCACCCTCTCACACAAAAAAAACCCACCAACAGCTGGGAGGAGGGCTACAGCCATCGCCATATTACCATAGCAACAGCATATCTCACATTTGAGCCCAAATGAAGACACTTTGAGCTGCAACTGGGATATTTATTTTCTAGTTAATTGAGGTGTTTTAATAGTTTCTTTCTGTGCCTGCAGTGTGCTTCCCCTGGGTTAATGAGCTGTAATAGAGGCGTTTCATCCATCAGATAAGCATTTTATCATTTTGAAAGGATATCAGCACTGGAAATGTAGATCCTTCCATGAGGTTCCTAAATGTATTAGTTTTTTTTAATGTACTCCATTTTATCGTCCTCTGAAGAATTATCTAGATCTAATTTCAAATGATCATTTCTTTTAAGTAATGATATTAGTAAAACTTTTCAAAAGGGAAAAAATCCTTATAGACTAACACACACACAAACACACACACACACACACACATATATATAAACACACACGTATAAACATATCATAGATTTTTTTCTCCATTTCTTTTTTTCATTTGCCTTTACATGTATCTCTTCATCTTTCTAAAGATAATTAACTTGAATAAGGATTAGAAAAAATGACCAAACTGAACTGGTAGAAAATCACTTAGTGTTTTGAAGAGTTTATAAATGGTAAATAAAGTCAAACCAGGATAAAAACACTTTTTAGAAGATGAAAGAAAATTTCTAAAACACAGTTTATGCATTTCTAATAAGTGTCTCAGGCGCAGCAGTTATGCTTTTGTTTTGTTCGGGACTGTCAGAACAACTCTATACCATGCATATCTCAGCATCATATTACAGTAATAGAGTAGTTATCTTTTCATCTTCATCGTCTAACTTTCCTCTATTACTGCTATTATCAAAGAAATAGCTTACATTGCAACCTATTAAGGTGTGAAACGTTTTGTACTGGGAGGGATTTTCGCTTGCATATGGTAGTTTCATTGTTCAGATAACTGCTAAAATAAAACTTCTACCTCTAAGTGTATCTCATTCAGTGTGATGCTGTGGCTATATGCTGGCATTTGGTCTCATTCAGAGTTATATCATGTGCATCCCCAAAAATCATTTAATTGTTTTGCTGTTCTTGTCATTTTCACCCGCACATTCAAAACAATGCAAAGTAAAGTCAGTCTTTTCTTACATCTCACTAGCTGAGCTACACATATGCAGTGACAGTCCCGCAGGATTGGATACGTTCCACTAGCAGGCAAGTTACCTTCCAAGAAGTAGGAGAGAAACAAAGTGTGTGAAAGCACTAGGGACTTTCTTTGTTTTGTTTTGTTTAGTGGCAACAAAAGAAACAGAAAAATATGGTAAAAGTCTAACAGTAACTGAATGCTTGTTTGAAGAAGTAACTAACAGATCCCTTAAACTGCAAAACTGGCATGGTTTGTTTCTTCTTTCAACATTTTGAATACTGGAAATAATGACTTTTGTGAAAGCGGCCTGAGGACATGATACAATGGCAGTAAGTACAGTAATTATATTGGCCACAGATGAGAAAATATGGTGAAATTGCTTTGAAGATAAAAAAATTGTACAGGAAGCGTTCATAATAAGTATTAAGTAACGGAGTAGTCATTGCGTGTGGTAGAAAAGGGCCCCAGTGCAGAATATTCCAGGAGCCAATCAGCAGGCACTGTTACAAGCGCATGTAATCTACACAACTAAAGTGAGAAAAGGCCTGAAAAAAGGGAATTTAAAATGAAAAAACGAGTATTAAGCAACATTAAACAAAAAAACAAAACACACAATAAGTGACAAGACAACAAAAAGGAAATGTGGTCGTTTATAACCCGAGAAAGACACAGACAACCATGCCATGGTGTGTGGTTATCAGGGATAGAAATCCCAAAAAAGATGGGAAGAAAATTTGCACAGGAGATATATCTATCCATCAGTTTTCCTGCTGAGCAGGAGATACAGCTCTAACTAAATTTAACTAAAACAGATGCAAACACTAACTGTGCACAGGCCAGAATTGTACAGAGACACTGCTACTGGCAAACCTAGAATAAATCAGCTCTTCAATCCGACCGTTTTCTACACCATCACTTTGTGGGGTGATGGGCTTGCTGGAGCCTATCCCCCTGGGCAAAAGGCAGGGTGCACTCTGGACAGGTTGCCAGTTCATCACAAGACCAAACAGAAAGCCAGGCACACACTGTGGGCGATGTTAGAATCACCAACAAACCTAGAATGCAGAATTTTGGACTAGGGCATAAAGCTAACATCAAGAATCTTAGACCTTGACAGTATTGTCTCTATTTGGAATTGATACCAGAAATCCTAAACCAGAAACAAACTTTAAAACCAGCAAGGTATGTTCAACAAGGCCATTCATATGTCTGTCCGGGGAAATCGGAATGCCACTTAGACTGACAACCAGGCAAGGACAGTCTTGTGTCCTGATAGGCTAGCAGGATGGCACGTCCACTCCGGAGAAAGACCAGGCAGATTGGCACGGCCATCCTCTAAAATGCTCAGAATGCTGGACAGACTGGAGAAATCATCTGGAGTCCGTAGAAAGTTTGCCACTTTTTTTGGTCCAAGCGCTGCAGAGATGAAAGCTCCAAAAATTAAAGCAAATAAAATCAGTCAATTTCTCACTGACTTGAAGGCCAACAAGTAAAAGTGTGTTTTAAAACATTTAACAGCGGGTGAAGCCTGTGTGATGTGTAGCTCTATTTTATTCCAGAGTCTCTGAACTGAAAAAACTCTGTTGCCTCTGAGTTCTCTGAAGGCGATTTGCATTCTTACAGGCCAGAGACTCCATCACAGGATCAGCTCGGCAGTCCTCAGCTGGATCTGGTGTGGATGCCTCTGGGATTGACAGCTCAGACGTGGGATGTCATGCGCTCGCTCAGGGTTAAGCTTGGTCTTTGGCTCTGGAGTGAGCCGGGCAGGTTTAGACTCCATTAAACTCTGTTGATGCTGGCACTGATGACATCCGTAGTTTAAAGTGTGCAGAGGATATTTGAGGAACATGTTTAAGGGACTCGGCCAGTAGCCAGGGAATCCGGAATATGCTGTCATTTAAGGAGCAAAAAAACGTTTCTAGGCTTAATTCTTTGATTTTCATGCTATTTTTGTTGTAATCCAAGACTTCAATGTCAAACGGAAAGCCCAGTTGTTGAATATCTAATTCTTTGGGGTGAATAGAGTGGTAAATATTTTCTACATTGTCTTATATATCAGACATAGATAAATACGGTTCAGAGCCATTTTAGGTCGTAGGTCAGAACAAAAAATGCCAAATACTCTGCTTCTTTAAAGAGGGTCACTCCATTCATCTCTATCAAACTATTGTGACTGTATTTAGTTTTTTTTCACACTGTCTCTTTCTTTTGACTAAGTTGATGTTAAATAGGTGATGTCATAATGTCTTGTGTAATTTATCGTTGTCCATCAAAGATTGTACCACTCACTGTATTTTAGGACTGAGTCATTTCCTGATGCCTTTGGTACGTGACTCTCTTTTTTCACTACATTCATTGTTACTGGGTCTGACGTAGTCAGATTGTCATTGTGGGGAAGCAGCAGAGCAGTCATTCAGTTGCTTTTATTTGACACAAAATTAATTTGATGCCTGGTGTTCAGCTGCGCTCCTTCTTAATTACTTTGAGATCTGCTTTCATGATTCTATAAGAGGGGAGGAATAAAATGATCCTCAAGGTCATTAGTCATTCTAAGAGTTCTGGCTTTGTCGAGTGAGAAATTGAGTGAGACATTTTTTCTGTAAAACCACAAACTCTCCCCACAATACTCATTTGGCTTTGGCTGCTGTTGTCGAAAGAAGAACTGGAAGTTTTCATTTTGCCTGACAACGCCTTCAGTTTCGCAGCTTGTCTACTTTCCACCACCCCATTGGTTCAGCTTGTCCTCATTCTAGGGAAGACAATAAACAACATAAATGGTGACGCTGATTTGTTTTCAGGTAGGATTTGGATTTGGTTTGGTTCTGAGCTGCTCTCTTTTAATGGCATTTCTTCCCTAGACTGCCTTTGAGTCTGCATTTGTTAGTATATCCATGTGTATGTGACTTGGGATGAGGATTGCATGCTTATATCCAGGGGCCTTTCCCCACCTCAGCTCCCCGTTCAGTGCTTGCTTTGGATACTCCCGCAAAGATCTTTCTCTCTCTCATGACACACACATATACACACACTTTGTGTGTCTTTCTTGGTTTCTCTCTCTGTTGCTCATCATGCTTCCACTTTGAAGTCACAGCTTTCTCTTCCCCGTTTTCAGTCTTTGTGTGGCTTTGATGCACTAACATTCTGTGAATAGTTCCTCCAATGCCTGTTTCCTTGTTCCTAACTCTTCCAACTCTGGCTGTGTTAGAACGGTGAGTCTCTTGCCTTTGAAACGACATCCATAAATTACAACTTGTCAAGTGTCATTTTACTTGTTTACAGCCATTTTGGGCTCCCAGTCCCCCATGTTCCTCCCTGTGTTTCGCATTTAATTGCACCAATAATGTCGGTGGTGCTCACCAGCTCTGCACATGTAGCTTGTAGCCACTAAGGGGGTGCGGAAACTATTAAAATATTTTCCAGGCTTTACGAGTTTTATGTGTGTAATTTGTGTGGATATATCCCACTGTGTTACCACCAACTAGGAGAACAGAATGAGATTGTGCTGTGGCCTCTGTTACAATAGTGAGAGGGAGTCAGAAAGAGGCTGAGGGAACCGGCTGAAAGGTAAGAGGAGGCGTCAGGAAAAAAAAGAGACAGAGAGAGAGAGAGAGGCAGAAAGAGGGAGAGTTAAGTCTGTACAGGAAATCTGCTCTAAGTGTTCCTAAAGAGCTAGTGTTTTTCCACCCCTACACAAACAGTGTAATTTATTGCGTGTCTGTTGAAGTCAGCAGCCCTTTATAACCTCACAATAATTTCCCATATGTTCCATATATCACCACAGAGAGAGAGAGGGTGCAGGAGAGACAGAGGGTGGAGAGAAAAAACGAAAACACTGAGGCAGCAAATGTGTTTGAGAACCTACACACACAAACACATGGACACATGAGACCCGTCCAACTGCAGCTGGGACAGTACCCTCATTTTAATCAGCCCCACGTTGGAATATGGACGTATGTGTTATTCCCTGCACATCGCTACACCTGTGGGTGGCCTATGAAATATTAAACACTCTTGTTCATGTTGTTTACTTTCATCATTAAGGGAGAGTCCTTGATAATAGAAAACTTCTCTCTTCTGGATAGACAGCAGGGAGTACCTTGTAAGGGTCTGGCACAACTTGCATTCCTCCTGCAACACCAGTTTGTTCTTGTCAAAGCTGATGTGCTACGATAAGACTGACGAGAGGTACAAGTTCTAAAATAGGAGGGATCTGAGTAAGCAGATCTCCAAAACTCTTTGGTAGTTTTGTTTGGAATTTCAGCCATACTATCTTGATAGACTATGCATGTGCTGTGTGATGACTGTCCAAGTCTGGTTTTACATTTACAACAAATTTATTGCATAAATATGGACAACTGATTTTTTTAAATGACAATTTTTTACACATTCAATTAATGGCGTTTAGCCATGAGTCAGTCCTCATATAAAACTTAGAAAGTTCTGACTGTATTTGGTTCATTGAAGCAAAATTTAAACAATTACATTTTCTTCTATGAAGACCCTTTACACATTATTGGGCTTTTTTTGTACATTTTTATTCAATGTCTGGCAGCAAACAAGCACATTACAGAGACTGAACTCATTTAATTTATCCTGATAAGTAAACATGGAGACCAAAAAGCAGTGTGACTTTAAATTAAGAAAGAAAGCCCTCTTCAAATGCTTTACTTTCAGGCAACATTCTCAAAAACACATGAAATCACATCTGAGGGTTAGATTTATCCCCAAAACAATTATTCACCGCACAATAATTGAATGAAAAACGATAATTTAGCATAAAATACCTCAGTGTCTAAAAAAACGTTTAAATGATCCGTGTAAAGTATTTCTTAGTGACAGCGGTTTGTACAAGTAGAGACTGGTTTATTTGTCTTGTGAGCTTTTTGCAAACCGAGCGCGTCCTCCCCTCATTTAGGACACTGAATCGATGTAAAGTTCACTGTCATCATGGAAATAAGGAAAGAGGCAGCCCCCTGTTGGTTTGTGTGATGCAGTCAAGGACAGGATGGGATTGCAGGGGTGGGGGCTGGTGTGTGGAGAGATAGACTGAGGGGCTAGAATTCTGATAAACCCCTAGCTGCAGGTGGCCAATGGAGAAGAAGCTTTACAACCTGTCCTGACTACCAAGCAAACAGCTTACGCAGGAACATATCACCAATGGCACATTAGGAGGGACTAGACACTAGCCACCATCAAATCAGACAGAGTACGGCAGCAGGATTCAGTCCTTGATCCTCACACTAAATCCTTCAGGAATTCATGACAGCAGACACAGCTGCCAGGAACCGGTCAGAAAATGTCATGCGCACTGTAAATCAACTGATATGATGACATCGAAAACAAATCTTGACAGTACCCGTATTCAAGAAACAGTTTGGATTCTTTGTGATCTGAAGAAGTGATGGTCTTTAGCTTAGCCCGTGATTCATGGTGAATAGTCCATACCATTTTCAAATGTGTAATTAGAGGCTCAGAAATGTCCCTTTTCAAATTACAGATGTGATGACATTGTGATTGCAGATTGCAATTCTCATTTCGCAGGCCAAAGTACAGCACCGACATAAACACGAAGCACTGTGGTTGATCACACACACACGACTCATATTCAAGTAACAAAGCCGTTAAAGTGATTTCTTTCCATGTATCCACAAATGAGTGAATCATCAACTTATCCAGTGAGAGCTGCAACTCCCCTGCAACCGCTTATTCATAAAGAAATAGGTTAAGCCTTGATGTTTAAATCACAGGCAGAGTGTAAATCTTCTAAAATCCTTTCATGCCTGTTAAGACAAAAGGGCCTTGTTTGGGAACATGTATTTGCGATCATAGTTTGCCATGGCAGATGATACATTTGAATCCCTATAAGGCACAATGCTGAAATGGATGCTAAGCTGGAGAGAGACGAGAGGAGAAAGTGAGGGAAACTGGAAGAATAAGTGTTTTACTTCAAAGTTTGTCTACCCTTAGAGCACTGACTGCAGACAGAATTTAGCTTAAAATGAGAGAATCATTTGGCACTCAGATCCCTGGGGATAGAAACTGTCTGGACGCAGTGAGGCACTCAATAGCAGATCAATATCTCTGCAATGCCAACCAGACCCACTCCTGCTCTCTCCTCAAACTATCTGAAGAACAAACAACACGAGATGAAATTTTATGTGATGTTTCTCTGTAGGCAAATAATTAAAAGTTGCCTTAGGCTGAAAAGGATTTGATGGGAAAACAAAACTTAGGTAGATCGCTTGTGCCTAATGTCTTAAAATGTCTTCAGATGCTGCTGTGAAGAGCAGAAATGTATTTCAAATAAGCATCACTAGATCTAAGAACTCAGCTCTGTTTCTGTTCAGCTGTAACACCTTGTTACTGTAGTACTGTGCATTAAAAACCATGTGATGAGGCAGTTTTACTATCTCTGTAGAACTAAACAGGCTTTGCCTTTTCAGTCTGTCACGTAAGGAAATTAATATCCCTTATGTGCAGCAGTAAAGAACTGAAATATAAGCAGTTATGAATCCAGCGTGTTACAGCTGAGGCTACCAATCTGGCTCATGATTGCTTATAGAAATAGAAAGAGGAGAAAATTGGATCCTGCTTAAAACCTTGGCTGCTCACTAGATACATGATGAAAGCCATTTCTACAGAAAATTGTATTAATGCCCCCAAAGACTGTATGAAGATGAGGAAAGATATGAAACAGTGACTTGAAATTATTCAGTCTGCAACTGCCACTTCCAAGATAAGAGATTTTGCTATTTCACTCCACTGTAGGACAGATTTCTGTAACAAACAAAGGCACCGAAAAAAAGAGAGAAATAGTGTCATTGATTAGATTAAATGAGTGAAATGTCAAGGACTTCTATCAATTGGAAAGAAGAGCTTTGAAAAAGTCTTCCTGTTCAATGAGCATTTGTGAATAGGCTGTAGCAATCATCCACTATCCTATGAAAACAAGTTGTCCAAGGTCCACATTGTTTCAAAAGACCTTGTGACACACAAAAAAAGTGGGCAATGTCTTGAACACACATACTATCCCAGACTCTTTCACACCCAGGCTAAACGTTTAGCCACCCTGGCTAATTAGAGCTGTGAAAGAGGGCGCATCAAAGGGAGGCGGAATTTGGAAGCTCACTGACCAACCCTCAGGTCCAGAGGTCAGCCCTCTCCAAGACAGAAGTTAGGACGTCCTGGCCCTGGACCTCTGGATGCTCACCCTTAACCCCTGCTGGCGCATATCAAAGCTTCAGCAGCAGAGAGTCGCACAGACGTACCCCAACAATAACAGGGGGACATCAAAGACCGAGTTGGAAAAAGACATGAGAAAAAAATAAATAAAGGCGCGCCAATATCAAATTCCCTCTTATTCTGCAGATATTCCAAAAGATGAATATAATTAATCTCTCCAAGTTGTCATGGGTCTAAAGGGCCCTTGCTGTGCTGCAGCCTCCTTGGGGCACTTGAGGAGAATTATGTGATTAAACAGACCTGTGAATTCTGGACACAGGCGGAGAGAAGAAAGCTTCAGTTCTCTTCATAATGCCCCTAATGAAGTGGCTGGTGGCTCCGTCATCCCTGGCCGGGCCTTGTGCAGCCTGTTCACAATCTGTCTAATGACAGAGTGGGGGCTGCAGAGCGCACCAGTGCTTCCCAATGAGCCACAAAGGGAGATCACAGGCTCCATTGTGGCAAGGCACAGGAGCTTAGCACTCATCAGAACCAATAAACCTGTCTCTAGTCAGGCTAGGACACACCCCTCCGCTGCCGGCCAAGAGCCCCACACAGCACACTCCTCCGGTCGTGCAGTCCATCATTATGACATCAGGCTGTCATAGTCTTCTCACCCACTGAAATATACCTCACTCCATATCACACACGTCTTTATATTTATCTGCTGACACTAGTATAAGAGGCCCTTTTTTTTCCCTATGGGTCACTACTGCTGCGTGTACTGTAGTCCCGATACTGTACGGATATGTATCCGCACACACTGGGTGTTTACAAGCCGGCCCTTTTGCCTCCATTTTGAAAATGGCCGCTCCTCTTGGCCTGTGCTGCCTCCTGGAGTTCCTGCCAAACGCATGCAAATGAGAATGTCTACAATGGTGTTCACAGCTGCACGCAGTCGGCCAAAGACAGAGGACAAGGCGGCCATCCCTTTCATCCATAACCCCTGATCCCCCCTCTCAGTGACACGTCATGCTCACCCCAACACTGCTCCCCGCCAAAGGACCATGTTGCCCCCCAGCCCAGATACCCACTCCCTACAGCTTTACTCAATACACACAGACAAGCCTTTGGCCTGGTTCTTAGGAGCATTGGACAGAGTGTCCAGAATCTGCTCAAACATTTTGCATTGTGATTTACATACCTCTGCCCAGTCAGTGATGCTTGAATCTTCGTTGGGCAAACTTGAAAAAGGAAATGCGGGGAAAAGCAAATAACTGGTATCTGTATTTTTTTTTCCTTCGTAATTCTAAAACTGGCCTTCTTTCGACTGTTTGTCATTATTTTGGCTAAAATGACTGGTCGGAGTGGATGAGGGCAGAGGGAGGCAAGAGGGAGGAGGAGGGTGATCCAAAAAGAGTGGGGGTAAAGAACCTGATTGCTTTAATCTCAGTGCTCGCGGCGCACCCCTTTTCATGAAGCTCTTTGGCCGTGTGATTCAGACCCAGGCCCCAGTGTTCTGCACCCCACTATTGTTCTCACATGAAAATCAATTCCCTTGAAGACCCTCCTTAATCCTGTTTTTGGCGTCAACAATGGCCACTTGTGCACGGCCCTGATAGACTAAGAGCAGGGATGATGCGGCTGTCTGCTCTGATTCCAGCCCATTCAGGTAACGGCGACCCGAATCACTTTGTAGTGCCAAGTGCAGGACTCGACAGGAAGACGTTTGCTATCATAATTTCCTGCAGCGCAGAGGCCCAGGCACCCTACACACCCACAAGACTTTTAATTAGGACAGACAACCACAGAGATTAGAGATCAGCCTGTAACAATGACTGTCCCTTTGAACAGGCCTCAGCTTCTTTCCCCACTGAGCCCATATGGAGCACATACCGCCATCACGCTAATAATGATCACCTCAGCAACAACACTGTCCAGCGGCCTCCACACTGGGCCACATGTTCCGTGGATCAGTTCATCAAAAATAAATATCAAGTATAATAGTACAGTCGTAAAACAGAAAAAAAGAGGACTGTTCTTCGCTCCATCCGGGCTAAGAGGCTATTCTGAGGCGTCTTCAGAGCAATGATTTCAGCGAGATTTTCCGACGGTCAGCCATCGGGAGCCATCTCAAGAACAAAAACGGCCATGTCTCAACCTGTCAGGCGCAGGTTTTTCTACAAGATCTGATATCTGCTCATCTTTTTTATGGATTCCCACATCAAAACAGCCCAGTTTCTGTGATTGCTGGACTCCAGATACAAGCTTTGATGCCAGCTTCCTCTAACTCTCTAAAGACCAACAGGAAAGGCAGCAGAGAGCAGCATCGCAGCAACAATCCCCCTTAATTACTGTCAGAGCTATATCTAAAAATCCTGATGAGAGATACAAAGGCCTAAGTCTACAGAAGAGATTTCATTACTCGTTCTTCTCCTTACCTTTTCTGTGTTTGGCAAAGAAAAGGAACAAAGGAGGAACCCTACTGATTGAGAACCAGCAGAACAGTGAAACAACAGGACACAACTGATCACTCATGCATGGCTGGGATTAGGATAAAAGTAGAAAGAGCACGGAGAAGAAAGCGCACAACAAAAGGAACAGGGGACTGACAAACTTTTTTTTCTTTTGTGGTGAATAGGATGGAATGAAAGGTCTGGTCATATGAAAAGATAGAGAGAACGATTACCAAACAGAGGCGGTCCCTTTCAGCCTCTGTACGCCTCCACTAGCATTCTTTTTAACCAGCTCCATGAAAGATGAAGCACAAGTCTCGATCAGCCGACATGACACAAACATGGCAGATGTGAATGAATTGTTTATTACCATATTAGTATTAATTCATTCACTGTTTGTCTAAAGGAAAGTGGATGGTGTAGCAGCATCTTCAATGTGAATTTCTAAGAGCACGAAAATGGAACAATGTGATTCCCATTGACCAACTGGCTTGTGAAAGTTGTTCATTACACACCAACTAACAAGACAGCCGTCTTTTCAGCCCCTGCCTCCACTAAGTGGAGATCATCCAACAATACTTTGAGTGCCTCCCCTGCTTTTGGACTCAGTTCAAATTGTATTCTATTCCTTATTTATCTCTCTTAACAAAAAAGGAGGGGAAGGCAAGTGATTAGAATTCCTGTCTTTGACTTCTCCTCATTTAAGGGGGCATTTGTGAATGTGGGGAGGTGATGGCTACGCCTCTATTTCGGCCGTCTCGTTTTAAGTGGTGCACAGCTAGTTTTCTCTTAGCTTTGACCAAGGGTGAGTGGGGGTTGGGTGGGGGGTGAGAGGGCGGGGGGGGGGGGTCCAAACTTGTTTAGAGAAGATTGAGGTTGCAGTGTCAGGTTGTAGTGAAGCATGGACTTTCTTGATGTGGGGATGTTAGTGTTACAGATGTTAGTACTCCCAAAACTTTTTCACTTCAGTGAATGTTTGTGCCCATGAGAAATGGAATTGGAATACAACACACTGTCCAAAGTCTTCAAACTTAGACTTTTTAAAAAGGGTTCATGTTACCATGTGACTGGTGCATTTGAAAGTTATCATAATAGCTTTCATAGCTAATAATTAAAGTATTTTTCATTTAAAATGACAGTAGAATTCTGAAATGATAAAAAAAGATCATTAATATTTATTGAAAAAACTATATTGTTCTTACTTGGTCTTTTCTAATTTAATGGATGAGATGTTATACTACAAAACTGATATTATCTAGTGTTCATTTCCATTGCGTTTGGGGAAGTAGCTCTTTCCTTTGTTACTAAATATATTTTTTAAATGTTTTTAAGTAAAGAATGTTTTTTTTAGCATCACATAGACAATAAAACATAAACAAGATCAAATTTGTCTTTGGTTGGGATATTGCTTTTAAAATGCACGATAAAGTAGACAACAACAATGAAATCAGCCACATATTTGACAACTAGGATCAGTCTGGACCAGCATGATTAAGATGCATGATGCAAGTATGTCCACACTTCATGTAACATTAAAATCTTTCATGATTAAGCTCATAAACACATGTCAATATAGATTTTCTATCTGCCATTAAAAATTTCTCAAGAACCATTAAACCAATTCAAATAGCATTTTGTTAATTTATATCATATTTGATACATACGGTTTCTGGAGTTTCTTTTTCATTTAATGTGAAAGCTTTGCTCAAAACCCTGTTGTAAACAATCAGATATACCTGATGACGGTAGGCAGAAGATTAAACCACAATTATTTTTGATGTATCGTACAGTAATAAATGATGAAATGTCTAAAATTATTTCTGTTTATTTAATTTTTTCATATTTTGTTAAAGGGCCAAAGACTTCAACAACAACAGCAAAAAATCACTCTATTTCTTTCTTGGATCAGGCTTTTAAAGGGTTGAAGATAGTTATCTAGATAGAAGTGCTGTAGCAGATACATTTTGGAGATAAAATCAATATTCACAAAGTCAGTATCAGTCATGTAGTCTGGCTTGGTAATTACCCACAAATTGACTTAAATGTGCAGCACATAATCAAAATACTTCGTCTTCGTCACAAGTTATTGATAAATGTTTCATCAGAGTCATCAGAATGACTACAAAGACAACTAGAAAAGGAAATAATTACAATTGTTCTTCAGTTCTTTTCAAATGTCATGTCATGATGGATGGTGGTCATATTGACCACCTGCACCTAAAAAAAGTAAGTTTTTATAGTTTTATACTATACAGCTATAATGTGGAAATCTTCCTCAAGATATTTTTTATGTTGTATGATACTTGTATTTACAGTGACATAATTTTTTTTGCACTTGCATTTCTATAGCTGTAAAATTAACAACTGACTTTGAAAAAATTGAAAATCTATGGAATGATTATTACTCTTAGGTTTTCTGGTCATCATATGGGTTATCAATAAATCATTAATCTGCGCTTTTGATGCTAAGACATTGTCCCATTTTACTCACCAAAGTTCTACAGATCAAATGTTGGATAGTTTCGGATACAGTAACTCACAGTTACGGGCACAAAAAGCCCTCCAGAACTTCAGTCACCCACAAAGACAGCACATGTTTCCAATATGCTTGCTTAAGTGTTTCTTTCTCTTTTGAGGAAGTTCTCTTATCCTGAAAAATAAACCACACATGTCGACAGAGTGGCTTTTGGGAAAACAATGGTGTCTGTCCTCGAACGCAAGAGTCTGTAGGGGACTTTTTAATGCCACCCCCGATTCTCTCGCGCCTTGTAGATGGCTCCTCTAATCGGCATGACTGACTGACCTTTGGGCCGGTCCCCCTTCTGGGATTTACAGCTTTCACTGGCTTGACCTTTCCTACCCAACACTCCTACAGACACTTCAGTCACGTGAATCCATCCTCGACGCCGGACAGGAGCCGCTGCTCACTGATATGTAGGCTGCTCCTGCTACCTCGGCATGTCAAAACCTCTCTAGGTGGCATGATTCAGTCAGTGGTTCATTAACCCCCATCTCCGACCACACCATCTACCCCCCACCTGCATAAAGAAAGTTTCCTCTCTGGCCTGGAGCAAGGTAGGCCTGCTTAAAGCTCAGCCTAATGACGTGTGCCATGGTGGAGGAGGCTAAATGCCACCGCCACATGTGGGGATGATTACAGGAAGCAGTGCAGAGTTGCAGGGGACCTCAGGACTTTGAGGGGTGGGTGTTGGGGACTCGGTTGGGGCACAGAGGTAGTTAATTCCCAGAGGCTATTGTATGGAGCAACTCAGCAAAAGCCCATCCTGGCCAGGTCACGCCGATTTAGGGCCCAATGAAATGTGGGTCCAATGGGGGTAGCGCTCTCTTTATCCTTTAATTAAATACCCCTCAAACGTTGCCTCGGTAGATGTAAGGTAAAGAACAAACAAACAAACAAGTAAAGAAATTAGTATACGGTTGCATTTAAATGTGAATGTTAAAAAAGATCAGCGCAGTGCAGTTGCGGAGACCAGTGTCAGGTCCAGGCTCTACAAACACCATCATAAAAGTCCTGTTCTCAGAAACACAGTAGCTAAAGTCATACAGCATTTCCTCCTTTGGAGGCAGTTAATCACCCCTGACAAACGTGTACTGGAGCGTGAAAGCACCATTTCTCGCACGCTTCATAATGAACCTTTTTTTACACCACCGCTCCTCATTGCCACACCGCCCGGCAACCACTGCTTTTCTGTGATTGCCTTGAATCATCAGCAGAGGAAAAACACGTCCAGAGTGAGAATATCGTAAAGCAAGGAGAGTAACAAGTTTGCTCTCTGCCCAGAAAATTGTTTCAACAGGCTAACGGACTGTCTGCCAGTTTTAAAAGGCCTGCCAAACTCAACCTAATTCTTGCCATTTTTTAAATCTTAAAAGCTTCAAAGGTCAAAAGTTATTATTTATTGCCTTGTTTGACTGTTGCTAATGAAATCCCCAGTGCCTTAATAAAGCAAGTTGGTTACCTCCTACTCAATGAAGTGTTCTTTTCTCTCTATTCTCTCAGACAAACAAAAACAAACCAACAAAGAGAGGCGGTGCATAAAGGAGCTTTGGTCAGATGGGTCACATGCTGTCCATTGAGTCTCCGGTCCATCAAGACCATTCAGTAGCCTTTATAAAACCGGCATGCTGCTTAAACACCTGACAGTGCAAAAAGAGACAAAAACAAAGGGAAAGAGGGAGAACAAATAAAATAAAATAAATAAGACAGCCCCTGTGACTGATGTGTATAAATGGTGCCGGAGAGTCACTGACAATTAAAGAAATGTGGCTGTGGCCACAAAAGGCGGCTGGAAAGTACTGCTGAGAACATTTTTCCCACTTGGACCCCCTTTTGAGTCTTTGTCACTGCTTTTGGTTGATGAGAGAAGTCAGTCAATTGGGTACACATTCCTGGTTTTCTTTTACCTCTCACAAATAATCCTTAATCTTTGCATAGAAAATGAAAGAACAGTTCAATAATTCGGCAAAACCATATTAAATGTATTGTAAAAACATCATTTCTGTTCTGTCATACCCTGAGTGAGACATAACTCATATTTTAGATAGAAAATATGGCCACATCAAAAGATGAGTGGAGAGGAAAGATAAATACTGGGCAGTCATTAAAATCCATATTTATGCAGCCCAATTTTCTGTGTGAGAGTATTCACTGTGTTGGTTAGTTGGCTCTATTTGATCTGCACTGCAAAAAGAGATGTCTGAACCTCCAGGGCTTGTGATCCCAGGCTAATGCATGGGCAAAAACAGTCAATTATATTGTAAATTATGGAGAGAGGGGTGTCAAATGTTTTTGATAGACAGGTTTTTAAAAATTTTTCTCATATGTTCGAGATGTCTTTGCAACACAAACATGTGAAAATAAACATTTGCATCATTGAGCATTTGGAGAATAAGATATATTATAGCTGACATTTAATTATGGTAAGGTAATCACACAGTTTGTGCAACAGTGCTGCTCGACTCGAGCAGACAAACAGCCTAAAAATACCGACTCCTCACCCTCACACAGAGCACAGAAATGAGCCAGGGATTCTTTTCTGACTACACAGAGCAAAGTTTACAAGTCGTCGCAATCTGCTTTTTGTTTGCCTCTCTTTCTCTGTCACAGGGAACAGGCTAAACAATAAGATGCCGTATAGATCTTTCATTTCCCAATTCCTGTCAACTAAACCCACCGCATCACAACACTTGCCCTGCCTTTAACGGAGCCCCAGAAGAATTCAAACTTCCACACTGCTCAAAGATTTTCTTGCCTTCAAAATAACACTGGGAGAAGAGTTTTTAAAAAAAAAAAAGTGTTTGCATATTCAAGCCAAGGACTGAGTGTATAATTTCCCTAAAGTGTTGGCTTCAAATCGGTGCATGTACCCTGGGGTTGTGTTGAGAGCATTTATGTGTCAGGCTGCTCCAATCATGTCTGCATCCTAATAAAAGTTTTGACCCCACTGATATTCTGTCAACTCTGTCAAGACATTTTCTTGATGTTGCTCTGATGATGTTAACCACTTTTCAGACTGCACAGTCTGGCCCTCGTCACGGCAGAGTGGCAACGACATGAACATATATATGAATATGTAGATGTATTTGTTGTTGTTTTTTTGCCCAGCATAAAGAACCACAGGATATATTCTGAAATTCTGACACTTCTATCAAAGTTAGCGGCTGAAAACAAATGATCATATGTACACAGCTTCACTGAGCCTTTTTGATTCCCTCATTTGGGTGCACTTCACATGTATATTCCATAATTGAAATTCCACTTTGTCACTGTGACCAGTGGGCAAAAACTAAATCCTAGTTAATTCTCTGCTTGAGATAGCATATAGATGAGTAATCATCTGTCATAATCTTAGCAATGTTTTCAGTAATGGAATAGATATTATGTTATTTCTTGCATGATGAGACGTGGTCGGCTCTTTCTTTGATCTTGTGCACTCACCAGGAAGAAGCAGATTAAAAGGTTTGTGAAATCAAAATAAACCTTGAATTGGTTTTTAGTGAAGCGCCAAAGTAAAAAGAAAAAGAATTAGTTTTATGCAAAACACCAAGGCCACATGCACAGAGTAACGCTACAGACAGCTGTCTGATTCTCTCACAGACTGGTATACATCTGATGTCCTCGTTTGAAATGCAGTGGCGGGCAGTCTGGTGCCGATTTATTAAAGGATCATATGTAAGGTGAAGATTTACACTTTTGGGTTGCGCTTTTTTTTAACATTTTTTCCACAGATCAGAGTCTATAAAATAATAAGCATGTCTTTGGTCATATTGCTGTGTGGTCAGAGGAAAAATGAGGGCTCCTTTTTAGCGTGGGGCTAAATTCAGGGAGGGCGGGGGCATTTTTGAAGTGTGCACAGAGAGCTTGGTTTGATTGGTTAAATCTAGGGCTTCACGGAGGAGCTGCCTCTGGTACACCAGGAGAAGGAGAGGCACTTTTTTTTTTTCTTGTGGCATTTTTCCCCATACAAGAAAAAATGATGGGCACTGGAGCTGGGCTGGAACATGATCATAGGCCAACACCAGACCAGAGAGCTTCCCATTAATGTTTTGGGTCATAAACAGCATCTGCTTCAAATGGGGCTAAGACTATGGGAGCACTGATTCCCTCTTTCTTGCTGCCTGCTAACACAGATCTGGCACTACCCATGGAGTCTCTTCTCTCTCCCTTCACCTCTCTCCATCTCATCTCCCCATGCCTCTATTCTCCCTCCTATTAAGAGTTTTATGTGCCTCCTGCTCATTATGCCACATTTCTTTTAAAGAAAAAGATTTATTTAGTGCGAAGGAAGGAGGGAGAGGAAGAAATTACGCGATGCATGGCATAGAGACATAATGATTTTGAGCGGGTGCCATAAATCAAGCACCATAAAGGTGGCAATATAAACCACAAAATCACAATTTTTTCTGCGTCTCTTTATCTTTTATCTCAACAAAAACAAATGAGAGGAACACAGCAACTTGAGGCGGAAATTGAATGCTTTGTGACCTGTTGAGGAAAATATTGCCTAGGGGATATTTTCAAATGTTAGATAAGTAGTCTGATATTGCTATTACTATAACTAAAATTGTATTAAGATGAAAGCAGTCTGCCAGATGAGGCCAGTTCTTCTTTAAAGGACCCTTAAAGAAGCTGTGTATTGCCCTCTGCTGGACAAAACTTACAGCTATACCCTGACTACAGTGAGACATGACACGAAAGGTAATTCTGACCTTTTATTGGACCAATATCACTGTTTTCTATCCACAGCCGGGAATAGATCACTTCATTGTCGGCTGGACACAATGATTGGATCCTCTCAAACAGGTCAACATGCCACTGAATTGCAAATCAAAGTGTCTCTGTGTTAAATGCTTTTGCTCCAATGCTGGAACATGATGAAGCTGGAGCCTCGCTTAAGTATCTTGTGCTCAGAGTAAACAGAAAGAGAGTTATATTTATACCAAGACCCCACTAATCCTTTTACTGCGGACTAGTATCATTAGGGATGAGCATGAAAGTGTTTTTGGCAAGTTGCCACTTCAAATACAGGCTGCAGTGTGCCACATCTTGTTTTCCCTCCAAGCGCACTGGGCAACATGGTCTTTCAGCAGAAATACACATAACAGATAGTACACAGACAGACACTATTTGGACCATGTCACTGATGGAAAAGAACAGCCACTTCATTTAAATCTGCCGTGCCCGTGTTGGTGAGCGATAAGGTGGCTGATTTTAAGTGCAAAGGCTGCTAAGAAGGTGAAGGCAGGCCTTTGTTCCGAGCTTGCTGAGCATGTGTGCAGAGCCCCAAGCTACACCTATGGAACAGTGCATATTAAAGTTTATGGCAGATCTGCGCCCCTGGAGTGTGAAAGGCAGAAGACAGGCAGAGAAATAAAGAGTTTATAGAAAAAAAAAAGCCATTGCTTTGTCTATTCAGAAAATGACATGACACAAACTTTGGTCTTTGTTCCTTGCCTTTTACGGTGTGACAGCTCAGCTGCAAGGAAGCCACTCTCTGTCTGACATCCATGTCAAAATAAGCCCCTGCAAAATACATTTTTTACCTCTTCAGTTTCCCTCAAATCACCCAAAAGAACAAAATATAAGCTTGTCAAATGCTGTGCTCCACATTTTGTCTTTTTTTTTTTTTTTAACTAGACAGATCTACTATGATTGGCCACTATGCTTGGCACAAAAGGTTGAGTGATGACTGGTTTACAGTGTTACAGGACGCTGTCTGTCTGGACTGAGACTGGCCAACAGATGGTCACCTGGATTAATGGAGTCAATTAATTCATCCCATTATGTAATTAAGGATAGACCCTGACAAACAGAGAGACCGTGGCTTGGTCTTTTAAGATTTTAAGCATCTTTATTATTTTGTAAAAAAATAAATAAATAAGGCTAATGGGGAGATCCACACTTTTGTCATCAGTAAAGGTTTAAATACTAATGTGTTTAAAAAACACATAAAAAGTTGAGACAGTTGGATTTTTTTTTAAGCCTGCTATGCCTTCATATAGGAATCAGATCTACTTTGTATCTTGAAACTGTTTTGTACAATGTAGGTCTTAATGTTCTTGATGCTTCCTCATTCTGGTTTCCCTTTTGTCCACTGGAGGGTGCTCCTGTGTAGCAGCTCTGATCTGTTAGCACACAGCCATGAACTGAGAGGATCTGAGGTGAAAACAGTGTTCCGAGGGCACAGCTGATGAAATGTTGAATCACACTGAGGAAAGGGATGACATGAAAGACTTGACATCTAACTGTTCACTCCCTGCCTTCCTTCCTTAAGATCTGTGAGCACATCCATTACATCTGGATTCAGACAGAATTAAATAGTCTTCATTACGAGGCTTCCCATCTTACTGCAATAGCTTTTTAAAGCCGGAGCACGTCTGTGCCGTATGCATAATAGGTTCTGTATTTACTCTGCTCTGGCGTAGGGTGGTGATGAGTCCTAAAAGAGAATGCTATAAAAGTTAAAGATCCTGTCAACATCAGTGCAACTGATCTAAAGCTGTCACCAGTAACTCTTTTAAAATGAAACCATTAACAACAAATTGCCAAGAGCGCGATAATGATTTTCACTTATAGCCATTCACTTCAAACAGTGCGACATATTTTATAAGTGCAATGAGTACTGTGTCATGCACTCTTGTAATTAATTTGGCCATTCACCAGGCTAGCTTACAGAAGTGACATTGTGTTCATTTGGATGAAAGGGCAGTTATACAGAATAGCAGGAAACCTCTTAAATAGAGACTTTGGCGAGACGTTTCACAGCGGGAGGCATGGTCAGTGGGGGGTTTGTCCGGCCAGAAGCTCCCGTGAGCTTGAGAGTCTCACACACACACATACACAGATACTTGTATTTACTAATCTCAGCTACTCCTATTAATTGCCACTGTGTAATCTCCCAGGGTTTTCCCACACACGAAAAGGTAGCCTT
Source organism: Menidia beryllina (assembly GCA_013363375.1). Taxonomy (NCBI): domain Eukaryota; kingdom Metazoa; phylum Chordata; class Actinopteri; order Atheriniformes; family Atherinopsidae; genus Menidia; species Menidia beryllina. Next base: position 2,856,808 of record JABUIW010000031.1, on the reverse strand, counting down.
CTGTATGTTAGATTTAAAGTAGGTGGTTAAGAGACGATAACAGGACAGACATTTATGCTGATCTCCCCTGCCCACCCTACCTCCTCAGGTTTCTTTGAAAATACACCCATGCCGAACAGCTTGGTGTTCAAGACATGACTAATCTTGAAAGATCTTCCCAGTCTAACGTACTTCTAATCTGTCAAACGTCTGAGAACTATGTTGTATGTTTTCCCAAAAAGATTGCTATTTGAGAGCTGGCAGAGTGGACAGCCCTTTGATAGGTCTGTGGGGCCACGAGGTCTGGGTGGTACAAAGAATTAGCCTTAATATCAGGGTGTCCAGTAGGGTGTGTCTCACGGCTCTCCCAGGTTTGCATTTGAGGTTTGAGTTATATTTTCTGTGCCTATCCAGGAGCAAAGTCATCTTGTGCTGATTTGAGAGCTTACTGGGGAGCGCAGGAAGATAAGGTTAGTGCTGCATACTGAGAGGTTAGGTGAGCCAAATTGGCTCTCAGTATTTTTAGCTTTTCTGAAAAGTGTAAGAACACATTTAAAATTTTATTTAAATGGAAACTTAACCAAAAGATGAAAACTTTTATCAAGGATTTTTGTATCAAAATCACACATGACAGGAGAGTTTCTCTCACATCCCATTTCTTTCAATGGCATTATTAGCTGAATAAAAAATGTAATATTTCACCTTAAATATATCAACTATTGATCCGACTGCGGGGAAATGAACATATATGTCATAGTGTGACTACCTCTATCGGTCTCCTCTTCACATAACATGCAGGTAGCTAATTACCTTCCTTGTCAGCAGATGGCAGCATTGTACATTAAATTCCACAAAGGAAAGAAGAGCAAACTTCAATAACATGTCACAGGGGCCATAGTTAATTCTATCACTTGGTGTATTTATATCCTCAGCGTTTCTACTGTCAGACTTCTGTTCTTTTGAGCTTCCCGGATATTTTCCGAAGCTCACAGGATTATACAACAACTCAAATGAACATATTTTGACAACAGTCTCGTAGGAGCAATGCCTTTGTCCCCCTGTCATCTAATAGAAAAAACATCCTTCTGATCAGCACATATTAGCTGAAATACTCATTTAAATTCTGTTACCAAAATACGACTTTATATTAAAAAAATGCATCTGATGTCCTGTCCTTTAAAGACAACATCAACACAGTTGGAAGTGAGTTGAAGTTAGTTGTTCTCTCCCTTTATATCTCCTCACATGAGCAGTTTTATATCAGGGGAAGCATGAAGTAGGGAGGATATTTAGTCCTAGAAGAACCATTGCTTCTCTTGTATCTTATCACACAAGGTCTAGTTGATGACTGTTCAGTGTGAAATGGATAAGCCAGGCAGGCCCTAATTCTTCAAACAACATTTCCACTCGTGATGGCATATATAGAACCCTTTTGTGAAAGCACTTACAGGCAGTGACTCTCTGTAAACCTCAATGTCCCCTAAATGATAAAAGGGCCAGGCAGGATAAGGATATTAGTGCAAAAATTAGATAATGGGATGTGACTGAAGAAAAGGAGGGGTGTGATTGGGGTGCTGAGTCAGTGGGGGCAATTTGACACTGCTCTTAGAGGCATGATCGCACAGCATTTTTTTCCATTACAAAGAAAAATGTCACGGAGGTTTTGACTGATTGAATTACATATAAACAAGAAGTGCATGAGAAATATAAGCAAATCAGCCAGGTCTTTGTATCTGCGGAGCACTTTTTCACTTTGAATTTAGAATGCTGTTCGATTTTACTGACTTTGACTTAAGGCGAATTGTCATTTGTACCCATATTAATCCATATAAGCTGTTCAAATATCTAATATTCTACTTTAATTTCAGAAAGGATTCACACCTTGTAGTAAAAGAGGACAGCATCAGTCAGTAACTTTTCCTCTCTTTCCCAGTTCCCTGTGATGTTTTTACTTGCGTTACCGTCTCTGCCTACAGATTTCTGAACTGACATGGTGCATTTTCCCTGATCAGCATATATCAGTGCCTTATTAATTAGCTGTCAAAACCAAGATTCTGATCTGGATATGGGATACACTCACACTCTCCTTGCAAACATAAAAAAATTCTAATTTATTCGAGTAATCAGCATTGTTTAGAAATGGAAGACCTGAAGCTCACAGAGGCTTTCAGGTTTATTAAAGAGATTTCTATCTGCAGCCTGACATCCAATGCTGTCATCCTCCTCAGACCAAGCATGCTGGGATTACATAACCAGAATCTGAATACGGGAGAGAAGACAGGAAGGAACAGACATACCGTACTGATGATAATTATCTAGCACTCCATCCAAGTGCTATAACAGCGTCTGATAATGCGAGCTGCACAATAGATCAGAAACAAGTGCTTCAAATCCAGATTCTTAACTTCTTTGAAAGATGAACAGATGCTGCGTCTTCCTCTGGTTTTGAAACAAGTCCCAAAATAGTCTCTGTCAATAAAAGGGCTTTCTGTGGTATTTTCACCTTCTGGAAGTGCCAGCTAGTCTGGTCTTGTTTAATCCAATTGTGCCGTCAATTAATAATTGTGTAGGTAATAAAAGGGGAATGCAGTCAATTGATATTGCAAACACAATGCTGTTAGGGCATTTGAAATTCTCCAGACCCACAGAAGATCTATTGATTTGCGGTAGTGTAGTGTTTTCTCATTTCTGATGACCTTTGGAAATAGATTAATGACAATAACTTTCCCATCAAGCTACCTACCCTCAGCTTGAAGTAAAATATTATCATATGATGGTGTGGGAGGAATTTATCTCTGTCATTTGTTAAAATGCCAAATGTTTCAGCGGTGTAAACAGGCATGAAAACAAACACTCCCCATGCTTTTGACTATGATATATTTGTACCTTAAAGGGTTTTTTTTATCTGTGGAACTTTCTCTGGTAACGGTGCTGTGTCCTTCTGGAACTGGTATACTTGAGGGTTGAACGATGTCAGGAGTTATGGCCACAAATGACAGGACAGAGGGCGGGGGGGGGGGGGGGGGGGGGGTAACAAGAGAGGAAGCCACGATGCAGGGGGAGAGAGAACATCAGTCTATGTGGAAGCAAGTCCAGCGTTTTATGTCCCCTCTGATACATGTGCAACTGTGACCAAAAGCCTTATCACGGCTACAACGGGTCAGTGGGCCAGTTGGAAGGAGAAAAGAGAAGAGCTGCTCTCTGATTTCTGCTAAAGAGCGGGCAGCACTGACAGAGCCCCCTTCTGTCCCTCGTGGAACTTAAAAGGCCTCAGTGTCAGTTACGGCAACATCAATCTACCCCTATGAAACTGTAACTGTTGTGGCGGTCATGGCTGAAGGGCTCTTGATCAAAGTTAATGGATCAGACAGATGTTTCACCGAGCAACGGTGACTTAAGTTTTTTTCTTTTCTCTTTTTTAGAGAAAGACTTTTGCTTACATAAAGGTAAATATCTCCCACTTTGCAAATATTCTTTGCAACTTAGTGGAGCAATCAAAGGTTTCTGGGTTTCAAAAACGGTCTATTATTTATGGTCATTCCAAAAACCCTTTTCCTGTTAACCCCTCTGAGTATGTTCCAGAAGCAGACTTTGTCGTGAAACATTAAACATGTTGTTTCAGGTTTGACTCGCTTCTGGGCAGAAAAAAAGAAAAGAAAAAGAAAAGCTGTCAGCTCGTCCAGATAATTTCATGTAATCAGTCCCAAAAGCCTGTCCCCGACATGACATACAAAACATTAATGGGTTCATCAAATCTGTTAAAGTGGCAGCATTCGGTCATTGGTTGCTTTTTGTTTCATGTTCCTCACGCATCGTTCGGCCAGGCCTGTCACAAAGAGAACAACAGTGGACCAGCGAGGACACTCTGCATCGTCACTGTTGTTTGTCCAAGGAAAAATCTCACAAATCTCTAAACCTAGTTTCCTCAGTACAAAATGTGTCGTATTAATATTTGTATCAAACGAACAGGCTTTCTCTGCCGTCTTCAAAACATGTTGAAAAGATTTACTCACACAGCGGTTCAAATATCAAATCAGTCCACTACAGCTGTGTGTGCCTGTTATTGAATGGAACACAAGCAGTTCAGCCCCCACCCCCCCCAAATAAAAAGAAAACAACTCATTTCAAAGTTTCTATAACTCTCAGCGTAATACACAACCCCGATCGAAGTGATTTCTTCTTTCTTTTGACCTGACCACGCCCTGGCGCCAGACTCCCGATCCACCCGCCCACCCTCCATCCTCTGTGCTGCCTGATCCTCCCCCAGGACCAGCCTGCTCGGTGTCTCCCACTGTGGCTTCTTACCCGCTGTAAATGTTTGCCTGGGTGACATGAATTAATGATAACAGCAGAGGCCTCACAGACCAGGCTCATCCATTACATAAACCAGGCAGGTCTGCCGCAGATCCGTACACTTCTTGACACTTAAGGCACAGTTGTGTACTGAAGCATCTACACCTGACCCTTTTACCCTCCTCTCTCGCCTTCTCTGTCTTTACCAATGCATACAACATATGGAGCACCGTGTATGCAACCAGATGGTAAGTATTTATCCTTGACCTTCGAGCTGGAAGTTATATTTTTGTCACATAAAAGTTGGGTGCTGGAGCACTGCAGCAGGGAGGGGATCACCTGATTCGATGGAGCACGCTGAAGCCATTTTTAAAAAGTCTCAAAGAGGTTACGTAAGCACAACACAAACGGGTCGCAAGACCGGGAAGCTTCTTCCGTCCCAGTGAGGAAGGAGCTTGTTTGTAAATAATTAGAGAGGTGGTAATTGGCAAGTCAAGTCTCAAGTGACATTAGGAAGAAGAAGAAGGCTTTTGTGTTTGATTGTTTGTGTCTGCATCAGCCCACTAGGGAGACCCACCCATAAATGGTACCCTCTGCACAAGGATGCATCTTATTACACATTTTCTGCAAAGCCACACGAGAAATTAGAGCTTAAACACTAAGAAAGCTACCCTAAAATTGAATTTCCAGAGGTGCTCAACAATGTGGGAAATTACATTTTCAATAGGAGTAAAATAATTTGTCACCAGTGATAATATTGTTAATTTGAGTGAATTCACTTTAATGTCTAACATAATGAACCAAACCACTCTTCTCCATTTCAAAATGTGTGTATTGATCTGACTGTCTGACTTTTGCATAAACACAAATTGAACTTTACTGTATTACTTTTACTGTTTTTCAAATGCAAGGCAGCAATTATTTATTTTGAGGTGAGGGTCAGTGAGGATCCTGAATTCACCACTGGGTTTACTATGCTGTTCTGCCTCTCATGTCCTCCCCCTTATTCTGCTTTACTGTTAAAGACTGCCATTAACGCTGTGGGAAACCTAGGAATAGGGCAGTAACAATGTATTAGTTCTCCATTTCCTCTTTCTTTCCGTGTGCAGTTATCAGAGTCAGATGTTCGAACTCATAATTATATGCTGTTTGAACCATTGTTTTAGGATGGCATACCAGACTAAATACGTTTAATTGGATTTATACATTGCAAATTGATTATAGCTATTATAATTTCAGTCTCAGGTTACTCTGTTGTTCTGAAGAAACCCCTGCTTTAGCAGAGTGCGTATCTGCTAGGAGCTCTGGAAAGACCCGGTCCATAACGTATAGCATTGAGTGGTTACAGGGGTAAATTCACTGGTTCCAAAAATGATGCTAATCCTTTCTGACCTGTACCGTGATGGGAGCTTTGCACTGCTGTTAAAAAAAATTAAAAGCACGACGAAACATTGTGGCTGTAATGGAAGTGTCATGAATAGTTTATCGCAGTTTGCTGCAGGCAGCAGCCGCATACCTTGCAGCCTACCAGGTACTGCTTAGCTTTACAGCAGCAACTCCTCCAGAATTACATAATGCATCTGAAGTGTGCTCTGTCTGCCAACATGCTGGAGCACAATGGCGGACACACTGTGTGAAACTGGTTATTTTAGTGTATTCTGCGTAAATACTCCCTTTTCACATGCTGGTAAGCCATGAAGGAATTTAATGTGATAATAGTGTTGAAAACAATCTTCAAATGTAGAAAGACTTTTAAATGGAGGCATGTTGGCTTACTAAAGCCATTAATAGTCCCTTTGGGTAGCACCATGCAGAAAAGTTATAATAATTGGTTTTGAGGGTACAATTGGACAAACATGTAACAAGATGATTTTTATAAAGCAATGTTAAATGTTTTGATGGACTTTCATAATTAATCACTTAATAAAGAGAGCAAGTGTCCCACATTAGGGAAATCCCAACATATACAAGTTTTCAGAGGCTGTAAATAGAACAACCAAACAATAAAACGTGGTCAGTGGCAGTAACAGTACGTTCGGTAAATAGGACATGTGAAGTAGTGATTTAATTATGTTCTCCAGTGCTCATTTGTTTTATATATATGCATAATGGCTCTTTGAATGTAAGCCTCTGGTTTTTACATTGCATAAAGACATCAGAGTTTTTCCACTTTCACTCTCACTAAATATTTTATTGGCTTCTGAAAAAGATTGGATTTTGGCTCAAAAGGCACTTGGTGAGACATAAGTACAGATGTATATGATGGTTTTGAGTTTAATACACTTGTCCCTAATCATAATCCTGCAGTCCTAATTAATTAGTTGAGTATCAGGGCAAATTTAAAAAAAAAGAAGCCAAAAGTTACATTGATTGCAGAAGATGATAATACACCAAACAGAGAAAATTCTGATTTGTCTGAGAGTTAAAATCTGATGCAGAATAACAAAAGAAACAATAAAAATACATCTGCCACTATATAAGCCTCTGCTGTGACAGAACTGACAACTATTGACTATTATTAGCTACTATTATGAACTATTATTAGTTATCTACTTTTTAAAGTTGTGTGTTGCTTAAACTGTAATTCTGTAAATTCCACAACAATCATTATTATCATTATTATTTCTCCAGATGACAGAACAATTATAGGATAAATTTGTAAACTGAACCCTGAACTGCAATCTGGATGCTGTAGAAGACTTTACCCACAAAATTTCTTTTACCGTTACATAAACTATCTATGATCCGTGAGAAATGTGTCTCAGATGCCTGCTAAACAAAGAGGCTGGCAGTACCTCAATAATTTAGAACAAAACCTCTACAAACATAATACAAATATTTTTTTCTCCTGCTGATAAATGGAAGCAAGCTTTCATCCCCTGAACTCAGTGGCACAGAAAGGCATATATGCTTTTAGGATTACTGGATGATGTGTAGTTTTCATTTCACATTTAAGGATTAAGATGTTTCTTCATAAGGAGGGTAGACGGGTTTACTCTTTCTTTAGTCTAATGGCAGTCTTATGGGGTATATTTAATAAAATACATTTATATAAAATGACTTTTATTGAAGTTGTGACATCTAACATGCAGGTTTTTGGACAGTGGGAGGAAGCCGGAGAACCCAGATAGAACCCATGCAGACACAGGGGGAACATACAAACTCCACACAGAAAGGTCCTGGTTCCCCCGGGGACTTGAACCGAGAACCGACTTGCTGTGAGGCAATGGTGCTAAGCACCACCCCACCGTGCGGCCAAGTTATGTAATATATAATACAATTGTTATAACATCAGAATCACACTCAGGAAATGTATCAATACATTGCACATTAAGATTAGATATATGAGGAATTAGCTGTAGTCTCCATGACAGTGAGATTCACAGGTGGGTGTTGAACTATTCAGCAGGGACTGCCCCCCACTGTTTGAATCAGATCAGTAAAATCAGAAAAAACTGAGATCCTCACCTCTGTTGCCCTTGACTATGGACCCATGCCCCACGAGGACTTATCCTCCGCTTAAAGATGTGTGCTCTTGTTGAAGATGCATTCCAAAAACATCAATTTAATAAGTACATGTATAATTTAAGCTTCATGCATAGAGTTTAGTGATAAACACAGAAGCCAGTGGGCAGAATGTGTGGGAATAAATCTACATGCTCTACATAGCTCTATTTGTGAGGTTTTTTCTTTTTCTTCTTCTAATCCTCTACATATACGAGTCAGTTAAATTTCCTATGTGCGTGTGCGTATGAGTGTGTTCCTGTGCATAATGCTCAGCAATGCCACCCTGTCCTGTACCTATTTCCCAACCAAGGCTAAATAGTTCAAATCCATCTATAAACCCACACATTGAATTTCTTCCTTTTTTGGCTCACTGTCACCATTCAGTTCCATCATAAGGTTACCATGAATGAACCGCATGGCCTGCCTGGATTATCTGTGATTTTTAGGCTCGGCCATGGAATGACCGGACTGGAGAATATAGCTCAGATTGTCCAGCAGACAGGCTGTAACACCAAAAGGCGTTGATCGACAGGCGTATATTTCAACCCCCTGTTGAGGCTCAGCAGGGGGGATGTAAAGGTGAAGCTCCGAGTTTCATGGCCCACAATGCAGACCTCCTGGGAAGGGTAATCACCATGAGGCCAGCACCAGTCATCACAGCAGTGGCCCCTCTCCACAAAGGCACTTTTCTCCAGAGACATGGCTGCGCCTTTGTACTCTCCCACTATCTGAGTGTTTCCCACTCCTGGGGGCTTGAGAGGCACCACGGGGTGCCCATTAAACCATTAGGGGTGGAGGACACCCCTGACAGCCACAAATACAAATATACAAACTCACAAGAATTCAAACCTACATGTGTACTGTAGGTATGCCCAGAACTGCCAAAAGCAAAGAACGGCTCACTTAACATCACTGCCAGTTGGTGAGGACTGAAAGGCAGACCAGGCTGTAGTTCAATTTATCTCAGTCTCACAACAATGCAATGTTTGTTGTTTATGGCCCTACGTATGAATAGAGTTATTAAAAGAGCAAATATGCAAACATTACAATATGATAACAATAGAATATCACTGGAAAATAATCCTAAATTCTACATATAAACAAACCATTTTCCAGTGAGTTTATTTTTTATTTTATTTTTGGAATAAATACTAAATCTACTAGGCAGAGTCCATTCAATTGCTGAGGAAATGCGGCAGCAAATTTCAAGCTATAAGGTGTTGATTGGGATTGTTCTTAAGGACGAAGGATGGACTTTAAAAAAGTCTAAAAAAGTCAAAAATGTTTTTTTTCAAAGTTGCCTCGGTCATTTGTAGTTTTGAATCATGAAGAACTTTATTGGGCACAAACCTATAAAGGTCCTTGTGGAAGGTTTAAAAGACATATATTTTAGGAGTTATGATAACTACCCTAAAGGGCATCCCAGTTTGCTGTAGAACCATTGTAGATGGTCCAGAATGATATGGCGTCTAATGGGATTTGCACTTGCCTTGGCTAAGTGCTCTTATAGAAAACTCCCCACAAACAATACTTAATTTTCACTTCCTCCTCTTGTTCATCCCAGCTGCATCTCGTGAACTACACTTAACCAACCCAAGCCTAGCAGATTCTAGGAGATTAATGTACATTTTTCTGTAAAATATACTTGTTTGTTAATTCTCTCATACAGTCTTAGGTGACTATTCCGTCACTCATTCAGTGTTTGCACAGAAAGTGGCCTCATGCCTTTAGGAAATCCACTGAAATGAAATTATATTTAGACACCATGATGCATTTAATGACTTAGCCTCAGAAATAATGCACCTAATTGCACAGCGTGAGAGTTTAGAACACGACTGAATTGTGTCCATCATATGCATTGACAAAGATAGCAAGTTAGTCACCACAGCTCGACCATAATCTGTGAAAGCAGTAACATTAGTTCCTGACCATCACCCAAATTGCTTTGGTGTGTATCATTCCTAACACTGATTACCAACATTTCAGCAAGTTAACACATTTCAGCAAATTGAAACAACAAAGCTCTCAAAGAAGACCCACACAATGGTTTCCTGTAGCAGATTTTAATTAGAACGATGTATTAATAGTATATAATTATATATTATCTTAACTCACTGAGAAACAGTGTGGACCGAACCTAAGGTGTGATAAAGTGGGAGGGAAAAAAAAAGACCTACGACTATGCAAATGTGTTAGATCTTTGTATTTCTATAAAATCTATAAACACACTGATTGTAGGGCTTCAATAAATGTAGATAAAACTATTGCCATTTTTCTTAGTGGAGCTGTATGTAGAAAACAGACAGTCTGGTCATTTTAAATCTAAAATTAATGAGATAGATTGTCATGGTTAAAAAAGACTTCTTGGCTCCCCCGATGTCTTAATGTTTTTTTTCTGACAGACACTGCCCGTTTATACCTATTATGTCATAATACAGACATTTAAGGCTTTAACAAGGACTGAACACCAAGATTTATTTGGTGTAGAAATATAACAAAAACTAAAAACAAATTTGTACCACAAACTGAGTTTCTTTGCAAGTTTGACCTCTGTAAATGGAAAGTTAATTTTAGCTGTGACCTCACAGACACTGAACATGACACTGAATTGTGACACTTCTGTAACTCAGAGATGTGCGATCATATGTAAAATGTTACACACGAATATACAATGTGAATTTAGATTTTTTTGTAGTCAAGCATTAATATTGAGTAATGCGTTTGGGCCTGTCAAGACTAAAAGTTCACAAACCACAACTGCCGTGGGCAGTTACAAAGCAGGATTTATAGCTATTTGAAAAATACATATCACCCAGTATGATATGACAAATTGCCTTCTGCATCTCTGGAAATTAATCAATGCGCTAACTTTACGGGTGTCATAGTGCAAACGTATTCAGTAAAAGTGAATAAGCTTTGCATACACCAACTCATTATCTCTATTTCTGCTCAAATTTTGTGCCGTTCAGCAAAGGGGCAGGACAACCCTGCAGCCTGTGCGTAGCAACCCGGCTTAATGTGATTGACCTCCTCTATCTCTGTCATCAAGATCTTTTTTTGGACCCTGCTACCACATTATTAATAAACCTGATCCGTTCTCATTTGGCTTGCCATGGAAAATGAATCGTCCTAATGTGTGTAATTCCAGTGTCATTCCAATCCCTCCAGGTTAGCTATGTGGGAGCAAAATGGATGAAATATGGGACTGGGTGACGCGAAAGGCGCCATTAAAGCGTCTGAAGCTGTCATCATAATGAAAACACATGAAAAAGTTCCCTTAAAGAGTCATCCAAATGCATCCAAGTACAGTCTAAGTGCACCTATAAATAACAATTTTGGGGGAAAAGGAGCCGCTAAAAAATGGATAATGACAGTAAATTAGAACAGAAACGCCTCTTGCCAATAAAGTTGTGGTTCTTCACTCGTCTGTGATATCTGCCAGAGGTGTGCTGATCGAGCATATGAACGCTCTTTGTTTATAGTGACAACAGCTCCATTCTACAATCTTACTTTTTTATTTTATTCAACGCCCTGCCTAACTATATCTGTTTTATTCCTCCTGTGTACTGCAGTTTATTAGACTATTTCCCTCCATGTTTCTACTGTAAGTGCTTTCATTTTAAAAAGCAGTAAGGTGTTTTCATCCAGCTTTGACAAATGTATCAAAATTCAGTTATAAGTTGGCATTTCTCATTGGCTCACCGAGCAACAAATGCACATAGTGATGATGATTTCTAAGCTCAAAAAAGAAATAAATGTCAGTGGAGCTGTGAAGAGAGTGAACGCATACACCACCAGATAAGTGTACATCTGTGAATGATTTGATACCATTCGTAGAGGATTCATAAAATACAGGGAAAGTTAGTGCCGCTGTGAGTTTCATATCTTCTGCTGGTTCGCTATGTTTAGACTCATCATGGACAGGGTGTGAGTACAGGACTGTGAAGTTATTAAAGTTCACAATCGTGGGTTCAGTGATCCTCTGGCTGGCATTTTGCAATTCCTCCTCTGCTTATCTGCTTTTCTCAACTTTAAAATAACACCATGCACAAAAGCACACACATGCACGGATGTCTGTGCATAGACACTAAAAAACAGAACATCTCTTAGGATGGAGAACAGAAACAGATTTTTCCAATCAGCGCATGTGTGTGCACGATCTATGTAGAAGTGTGCCTGCAAATGTTCTTTTTTATCAGTGGAAAGAAGTGGAGGGAGAACTTGGGGTGCAGAAATCCCTTTGGCTGGATTTAATAAAAAAAAAATCTTCCAGAGATTCAAAGTCTGTTTCTAATCTTTCAAGCCTCATTAAGTACAGAGATGAAACAAATTATTTCCAATGCTCTAAAACTATCTGATGTAGACAAGGTAATTTCTCTGCATGATCCAGAGAAAATTACATAACTGAAAAGGATAGTCATACAACTGTTCACTGAAAAACAATCTTTAAATCAATTTCATAATATATTTCATAGCAATATTTATGCTTTCTTAGTGAATCACCATGTGTATTTCTGCTTTTGTCCTTGTTAGTAAAGCAGTATAAGTTTTTAGATCAAGAGCTTTTCCTTTTCTTGGAAATGTCGGCTTGGAGATGGGCGATATCATGCAGAAGCTGTCACAACGGAAGCTAAAAGTCTGCCAAAGTGAACACAATACTCCCAAAGAAGTAGTGTCAGGATCTAAATGTGTATGTGCGCATGCAAGGGTATTTGGTGTGGACGAGACAGTAGCGGCAAGGATGATGTCACATGTATACAAGTGACTGTGTCTGTGTTTTAGAAACTTACATTCCTCCATCTCCTGCTGTTAGGCAACCAGCTGCCCACATCCTATTGGCCCAGTAATACCAGCAATAACTACTCTGAAACCATGGTAACGGGCTCCTGTCTGAGTGTTGCACAGTATGACTGACTAACCCATCCACAGTCCCAGTATCAAAGCATTCACATCAGTTGTGCTTTTTTCTACCATGAACTCATGTCTTAAAGAAACTTTGTTGGACTGAATTTTGATGAAGTCTCGTGTTTTTCTGTGGGCCTGTATTTGAAAATCTTTGTGCACAAATGTGCATATGTGCTGCTGATTAACAGTGGGCGGCAGTTATGCCTTCCTCTTGCCAGCTCACCCAGTGATGCTGGCAGACAGTACAGCCTCATGGTGAAACAAGCTAAACTCTGGCCGGCCCAGTGTAAACACTGGATGACTTTAGCCTAAAACAAAATTAGATTGACGCACATCAATCTTGCATGGGAGACTGTAACTTTTTGTTTTTTTTTAAACTTTTTTTAAGAGAAAATACCTCAGACTTTGTTATTCTTCCTTATATAATGATGGGTTTTATAATCTCTGTGTTTTTAATGTTCTATGTAAGAACGTATGAACCACTTTAGAGATGCTGTAATACAATCTCTCCAAAGATCTTTCCAGTCTCTATCTTTCAGTCACGCAAATGTACTGTGTGTACGGTGCTGGTTCTGGCTGTACTTTGGAAGCAAATGGAGAGTTAGCAAAGATATCGATGTCTTGGTTTATTTAGGGTCTGTCTCTGATCCATTATTGAACATTTAAGACCCAGATTATCAAGCTTGTGCATTTTTCAAACCAACAACGAGACCCCTCAATTGACAAGTGGAATCCATACCAAATTATCAGTGAAAGGCAAAAAGAAGGAGTGATGGTGAAGGCAATTTTCTCGGTAGTAGTGAAGCGCGCACACCAATCCCTCAGTGATCGAAATTAAAGATCAGAGTGAAAGCTCGAGGGAGCTGTCATTCAGAGTCAGGGAGGGAAAGTGCACAAGAGATAAGACCAGGAAAGACAGAACCAGAAGCCATGACAGAAAGGCATGAAGGGAGAGAAACTGTGAGGAAGAGGGGTGTGCATGGTTTGATGATGGAAGGTTAGAAAATAACAGAGACACTCATTGTATTTTCTTATATGTATAGATGGCTAAATAAAATTAGCGTGGTTTACATTTTGTGTCATCAGTCACGCATCCCATTAGTACATTTTCCACCGTGAACCACCAAAACATTTCCAATACACACTGAGCTCCTAAAGGCTGTGCTGTGCTGAATGGTGGCAGACGTTTGTGCTGCAGAGGCTTCATAAATATTGGATGTGTCCCCTGCCTGCCCGCCCGCCTGCTTCAACGTGCCTGCCTTATTGCTCGAACACACTCTGAGAGAGGTGAGCGCTGGTTGTCTGACTCGTTTGCTTTTAGTTACATAATGCCTGACCTCACCCACTGCAGTGAGCTGGGATTCCCTCCTGTATTTGGACGCCAGCAATAGGGAGAAGGGAGGAGTCTGAGGATGAGGGGGAAGGTAGAGCACCATGCAGCGGGAAGAAAAAAGGGGAGGCTCATCTTGATATTTCACAGGAAAAGGAATGATAGATTTATCTGAACTGCACATGAAAATGATATTATAGGAAATATATAAAAGAAGTGCACGTTTAGCGAGTGGAAACATATTCCGTCTGCTGCGGATAGAGATCTGTAAATAAGACGACTCACAGTGCTGGAGATGATGTGAGTGTCTTAGTCAGGCATGTAAAATGAGGAGAACATCTAAGTCCTGGGGGACCGACTTGGCTTTGTGGGTCAGAGATTTGAATTTTCTGGATGGGTATACTGAAGTAAATCTAGCAGGAGACGCCGGTGATATAATCAAACAATGTCAAATCTTTAAACTTCGCTGGACTTACATAATATTCTGTGCAGTTTATTTGGACATGCGTTCAACTAATCCCATTGAAATTTGCGAGCTAAGGGTGTCATTGATTGTAGGATTGTATGAAATTCTTAAATTGAATGCATTGAGCTTTAAATGAGTGATTTAACATTAAGATTTAAAATTAAGATCTGCAACTGAATAACTGAAAAGATAAGTACCAAGATCTCCCATCGTGTCGGTGTGAATTGCAGTTCATCGTACTCCCAAATCAGTGCTTCAACCTCATCAATGACATTGTAAAATTCACAGCTAGAGCTTTAAAGCTTCTAAAGTAGCGTCCCAAAAAAGTGTTTCAGTGTAATCAAAGGCTGATGAAGCTCTTAGCTCTGATAAACAATCAGACAGAAGTCTGAATGATGAACACACTCCAGCCACATCCGAACTGCACTGCAGAAGCACTGCCGTTTTGGGCTATTTGTGGTGGATGTTATCAATGAACACACTCTGAGCTCCGTGTCTTGCCTCTTTTCTGCCTCTCTCTGTCGCTTTGATTTGGTAGCTGCTCTGATAAGCAGAGGTGTGAGGCACTTTCTGCTCAGGCTAATCTGTTCAGAATGAAGCTGCCGCTTTTCAGTGCCAACCACAGGCATACGGGAAGGATGACGGAGGAGAGGTTGTGAGAGGGACAAATAGCAGTCAACTCTGTTTTGATTCTCCGTTCTCAGAAGGCACGGGGGAGTTGTGTGGCTGAGAGACGTCCACATCCCGGGTTAGTAGTGCATTTCATTCAATTTCAAGTTTCATGAGCTGAGGGGCCTTCATAAAGTTATCCTCTAAATGCTGCACTTTTTACAGCTCCATTATTCAGGTTGACTTTTTCACTATGCATAACATCTTCCAGGGCCCGGTGACTTTCTGTCTGGGGTTTGCATGTTCTTCCCATGTCTGCGTGGGCTCTCTGCAGGTATTCTGGTTTCCTCCCACTATCCAAAAAAATGCTTGTTAGGTTAACTGGACACTCCAAATTGCCTTGTAGGAGTGAATGTGAGTGTGTGCGGTTGCTTTTCTCTGTGTGGCCCTGCAATGGACTAGCAACATATGCAGGGTTTACCCCACCTCAAGCCCATTTTCAGCTGGGAGAGACCCTATTGGGAATAAGCGGTGTAAACGGATGGATGGATAACAACTCCCAAATGTATCAATTTTTTTATATAAACCAATACATATGACTGACTTCTTGATCACATTTTATTTCCAGCTCATTTTACGTGTAAATAAAAATCAAATGTACTTTAAAGACTGAATGATTCCATGATTGCCTTTATAAAAAGAGGACAAACAAAGAGCAGTGGTGGAGAATTAAAGGCGAGCTGGAGCCAAACCTCGTGGGAGGGTTTTTCTGCGTCAGACTGTCAATTAAATCCAGTGTTCTCTGTCTCCTTCTGAAGATTGTAAAAGCACCAACATTTCTGGGCAGCTGCTGTTAACTCAGTTTGCTATACATTAAATTGGGTGCAAAATGCAAAGAGTTCACGATTTCAGCCGTGCTTGTAAATAGGAGACAGTTTTTTCACGACTGCAAACAATATGCAAAAAAAAAAATGTTAAGAAGTGATACTTCTTTTTCCTGTTGGAATATAGACACATAAAATGAATATGGATACAAAAGTACTCATATTATGCAACATGAGAAAATGTTGCAGGTTGTCAATTATAACTTTACTATTTTTCCCCTTGAAGAATGTATTTTTTGCCTGTTGTAGCCACTAAAGAGAAATTATTTAAGTAAATGGTGTAAATAGTAAACAGTTATGGAGGCACCAAACAGCGCTGCTTCAAGGTTTAAATGTTGTAATGCGTAATATTTTCCTGGGAGTCACTTATACAAATACTGTTAGGTAAAGAGACCCTCACGGCAAACACAGATTCTAAATCCTGCAATATAGCTTATGACAGACAGGTCAGCAGCTGATAAAATATTGAATATTGTGCCACAGGTACCAAGGGTTAATATGGAGAAGTAGGGGCCGAAAGCAAATTGTCCAGAAAAAAGTGGATCGCTTCAGAAAAATGAGTGAACCAACCCATTTGGACCCAAGCACATTATCTCTTCCTGGGGACTTAGTGCTGCCATCGCTCACAAAGCTGAGGTAACCAGGTGCTAATGACATGCCCGAGGCTGTCCTGAGTCTGCAGACAAATCAGGTTTCTGTCTCAAATCAGATCTTTGAAACCTGCAACAAAATTATGCCCTTCACAGTCCCTGCTCTGGATTTAATGTCATCATGAGGGAAGGAGACAAATCCATTTTGAATGCTCATGATTTTTATAGATGAGACATGTTTGAATAAATGTAAACTAAAAATGAATTTCAACTGACATTAAAAATGCTTCTTTATTTCATTTGCAGTGCAGAATGTAGAAACATACTTTGCCAAAAATGTAATAAACATTTAATCAAATTGATCAATTTTGGAGGGTAACTAGGCTAAAAAAATTGTATAACAACTATTAATCTCAGTCATTTTTAATAGAATGGGAATGAATGAGAGATCGATTCATTTTTTAGTTTATGTTTATGTCTATGCATTTAGAAGACACTTTTATCCAAAGCAACTTACAAAGTAAAGTTAGTGTGCAAAGTAAAGTTAGAGTGCTACACATAAAAGGTTTTAAAACTGAGAATTCATTAAAAAGAAAGAAAAAAATCATTCTGTTTCCATTTGAAGAGAATTATTGTGACATTCATGTCTTCAGGTAATCAAGGTATCAAAGCTGCACTGAAATTTCAACAAAACAACCCTTTAGTAGCAAGAAAGATGACACAGAAAGAGGAAAGAGGATATTCATGCATAAGAGAAGAATAGGCACACAGTCTGTGCCGACAGTGATAGGGGGTAATGAGTTTTTGCATTCGCAGGTACACACTGCTCACATGTATAACAGCTCTGTCAGACTTGTGACAGAATATTTCAGCCTGATCCCCCTCATATTCAGACCCTAGGGGGCCCCTATGGCAGTCTGTGTGCATGGGCTTTGGTCATTGCAAAAAAAAAAAGTGTTGCTCTTTCTGGGCTGGTCTGTGAAGACTCATTAGTGTGGCCCAGTGAGAGGCAAAATAACTGACTGATTAGCGAATGGGGCAAAGGGGGAAAAACTAACCACACAGTGAAAAAAAATGTCTCCTCTTCTCATCACCATCTATGAACAAGGATGGCAGCTTCCACTAATGAATTGGACTGTCTCGTCCTAATGAATGGAGTCTAGAGATGGGCAAAAGGAAATGAAGGGAATAGTGGGATGTCAGACTATATGAAGGATGAAGTAACTCATAAGAGGGCCTGTATTACAGGGGCCTATTAGTTCCCCTGTCTCTGCTGGCAATGGGTATAATGAATATGGTCTCAGAGGAGCAGGCTGCTGCTTGCATTAACAAAAAGATGATAGTCGGTCAAAACAGCAAAAGCCTTAGTTTTTCCTCCACAATATCACACAGTGAAATGACTCAAACTCCCTTTTACACCTGCGTAGTTATTTAACATGCTTAGGTATAGGTTTCAATATCTTTGGTAAAATTCAAACATCAACATCTGCTCACTTGTCCATCATCATTTGTATTTTTCAATGTATTTTTTTCAGTCATGGCTTTTATTCTCATACAAAGGTCTCAGTACTTACAGCACATCAGTGACACCTCGAACTGCATTTCAGAACAAACAGCAGCTGATTCATTTACATTTACTTACCTTTATTTTTGGGCAAAATCTTTTTGTTTATATTAAGTGGAAGCTTCTTTTCATTTTCCCATCTCGACACTATGAAATGAGCACAATGTGTAATTTAGAAAGGGTAAATTAAATGTAAAGATGTCATTTAATAACTTTGAATGAACAATTACTTCAAAACAAGATACTCTTTGATTTTTGCAGAAGTTAATGAGAATATTTCAGGACTTCAACCCTAAACCTAAGGTTCTTTGGAAAGAACTAAACCCATAAAACCGAAGCTTGGTTATCTTTTTCATCTCTACCATAAAACTGCTGTCAGAGACTGAACACTTCAGAGAGGTTGCTTATAACCATCTTGATGTTGGTTAGACGACGCCAAAGCCTTGAGGTTTCACACTTCTAAATGCTGGAAGACGGTGCGAAAAGTGGGTGGTGGATCTGGTTGACGGCTCACAGATGCTTTTCACACCAAAACAGTTGTGACTTGTCAATCACAAGAGTTCCCAAACCTAAAAATTGCATTCTCTCTCATTTTTTTTTTTTTTTTACATTAAACTGGGCCTCATATTACAGATCAAAGATTATACTGCACTGGGGCAGATATTAGAATCGAAAAGAGTATAGATTCAACCATGAGATTATCTTACATAAAATAATCATTTTAATGGCTATCTGAATAGTAATATGACATTATTTTCAGTAAGATCAGATGGACTGAACTTATGTAATGAGATCATGGTGAGATGTGAAAAACCATATATCGCATTTTTTAAAAAGAAATCAACATATTTTATACAGTTTCTTCTGTATTTGTCCTTGATATCTTCGCTTCGTGTTACAAACAGTAGATATAGTTTATAGTCTACAATTGAAATGAGATAAAATGAGCTTGATGCGTTTTTCCAGGACTTTGAGGATATTAAAGGCATTCTCTCTCTGGGAGAGATTGGTGTCCACTGGAAAATGCCAGTAAAGTTAATCATCAGCTTCTCCAGTGTTAAAGCTTTTTAAACTAAAAAGTCATTCTGCACCACAACAATCATTGTAGATCTTGGTAATAAAATTAACAACCACTAACAAGCCAGTCTTCTCCGTCAACATCTGTGTAAGAGATAAGTAATTACACCGAAAGAAGGAAATCTGACACATTTTAAAAGTATATCTTAATATAAACATTTTATTCAGTGCATTTTTGTGTATACAACAAATAATAAACAACTGGAAGTTATCAGACGGCCGCAGTCTCTGTCTGTATATGTTGTTTTAGCAGATTTAGTCTGGTAGTTTGGAACACGTGATCCAACATGGGTTAATACACATAGCCTACATCATGCAGCTCTAGTCCAGTATTTCCCTGCTTTCTCCCATGCAACAGATAGGTTCACTTAATACAAACCACCTCCCCAGCGAACCAAGAAAAGAAAGTCTCCCAAAACATGTACTGATAATAAGTTATGTAGCTGAAGGAAGGAGTACTTAGCCCACAAAAAGGTTCCTTTTTGTACATAATTGTGTACATGCCCTGTGTCAGAAAGGGAAGAAGTTAATTTTTGCATTTTTTTTTGTCTTTTTTCACCTTTACAAATATGACAAGTCCTATAAAATGTTAAGCCACCTAAAAGTCCACAGTATTCTTTTTTTAAATATAGAAAATAGTGTCACCACAATAAGTTACTCAAACACATAACAAGCATCCTGGGAAGGATTTTTCACCACATTCCTATGGTGAGCTGTATTAGTCAATAGAAATGGACAAAAGAGGGATGGCTTGGGGATTGGAGCATGACACAAGCACAGAAGGAAGAAACATTTCACAAGGACAAGAGTTAAAGACATTGTGACACAGCGATAACAGAAGGGATGGGAACACTGAATAGACATTTCATACCTCCTTCATTGAGCATTTCGGTCAATAGCATAACAACAAACCCGCCTCCTGCGCCAACTTGCCCTCAAATTGGTTCCATCATTAATCTTTTTTTCTTCAAAACCTTTCTTTCCCTCATCCAAAATGTGTAATGACAAAAAAAAAATCCAACTTTGCCTTTATGTTGGCTAGGTTTTCAGCAGCTTAAAGGGACGCTCTTTCAATCTGTCTTTGGTTTGCTGGAACCCATCTCAGTAATTAACAAAAACATGTATAGATAATAAATCAACGATGGTAGGGGCGGACAACAAGAGGCAACAAAAGCAAAACCAGTTATCAAAGAAAATCTGTCTGCTAATTCAGAAAATTAGCTATAAAAAAAAAAAACAAGTTGCAGCCGTGGCATCTCTGAAAAGAAAAAAACAATTGCAAGAGAGCCACACTGTCCCTTATATTTCAGGTCAGTTGAACATAGGCTTTATTTTCCCATGCTAGAGAGCTGAGTCTCTGAGCGTGTGCACTAGGACGCAGGAGAGCTACCTTCTGGCTGGTCAGTAGCACTGGGCTGGACCACACCAGGGAGTTTATAGGCTTTGTATTCACAGAAGCATGGGTGAAACAGAGAGGGCTTTTACTGTACCATCGCAGCCTTGTGGATCAGCACCGTTAACGGCTGCCCTGAACACTGCATATCGGGCATCCAGTCCCTGTCTGACAGATGTGAAGATTGCTTAGTGCATGACATAAGAACAGATAATGAAATAAGCAAAAGGAGGAGCTAAATGCTGTGTGATTGCCACCACAGAGAGTGGCCAGGCAAATAAATACATTTCGAGGAAAAAAAAAAAAATAGTGAGAACTTTTTTCAAGTCAAGCATGATCTGTGTACTCTTACGTCTCTTTTAATAGATGTGGTTTTGATGATGGCTGAGCCTGATGGTACCTAACCGTTTTTAATGATGGCGAATGGGTGTTTTATATGTGGATTGTTGTTGTAGCCAGTCCTAAAACGCTGATAGGAGAAACAAGTCTTCTTGGATCACGCTCTGCGAGAGGTAAGGTTTCATGGTTCGGCCCCAGGCCTGCGTTTGGCTACCGGGCTACGTCGACTCATTCTGGCTCACGGCTTTGCCACCGTTGAGGACAGCTGAGGCACTCCGACTCTTGGTGGGTGTGCCACTGCCAGAGCGGGAAAACTCTGTCAAGTCATGGACAGATGGCTCTCTGTACATTGCCACTGTGGAAACACAAGACGGATAAGAAATCAGACACACAGTACATCACAAGTCAAACAAGAAGTCAGTCAAGAAAGTCCTCGGACGTTACTTTAACATGCTCTTCAAAACGTCAAGAGGTTTATCTTTACCACTGAGCATCTTTAATCTAAACTCAGTCCGAGATTCCTCATTGTTTTTTGTCAGAAACATTAATTGTTCTACTGTTATATATTTTTTAAAGTAGGAATGAATGTACAACTCAACATGAATCAACATGAGTCATTAAAGAGAAGTTTTTAATAAACAAAATTAAACAACTAGCAGACATTAGTGTGGGCTTTCTTTGGGAGTTGTCAGCCTTCAGAGAGCTTTGACGTTATCGAGGGAAACGATTTGTGGTGGGGACTTTCTGTGTGTTCATCACATCAAATGAAGTCACTGCTGTGGCTTCGGTGCTAAAGAATTGGATTTCAGCACATTGTGCCATTTTTAACACAGCAAACTAGAAAAAGTGTCACGCTTGCTTTGAAACAGCAACAACTTTATACTAGAAGCTGCACTCCTCCACGTCAAGCAAGGCAGATATTTTATCTGCTCACTTATGGAACATTTTCAATAAACACTGGTGAGCCTCATGGACGATGACTGATTAACAGTTTATGTAAACTCTGTAGAAAAAGTGCTGCAAAATGCCAAATCCAGAGGTCACAAATAACTGGTCTGACGCTTAAGTAAAGGAAAACTAAATCTCAGCGTGATATTATAAATTCACGAGGTGTTGATGCTTTAGCTTTGCTGTGTTTGCAGCACAGGTCCAATCTGCATCTCAGCAGCTAGTTTTTCAGAAGAAACATCAGTAATTTGAGGTTCACGGTCTTTGGTTTCAGGATGTTGTCAACATCCTGCTGCCTAAGATGCTATTTGATGTTTGTTCCTGAGGGAGACTGTGGCTGAAACAGCAAATCTAGTCCTTCAGACACTTGACTAAGCCCAGCATTTTTGTTACAGCAGCAACCAGGAGACCATCTATGTATACACATACCATTCACTGGTAGAATTTGGGTGGGAAACGGGATTGGGACAGATGTCATTAGTGAAACTACTGTATTATGTATTATTATCATTATTGACTTAACATGAAGGTGATTTTCACTTGTACATGTTATAATGCATGAAAAACTACAAGTTCACATGACTCCAGATACATTTCCTCTTGTTTCACACATACACCCCTTGACTGACTACATTTCTTTCTTTCATGTATCAGAACTTTATAGTTTTAAAAGGGCATTTTTCGTCCGTTTGAGTTATGTCAATTGAACGTGCTTCATCTGGAGGATGACAGCATGGGAGGCAGAGAGTTCAGTGACTTGAACTGGAAGAAAAACTAGAGAAGCCTGGAAGAGAGGCCATCACTGGCACACAGCTTCTTAATTGGTGCCCTGTAACACCACTGCCTCTGCATCTTTACAAGCTGCTGGAACAAATTCCCTCTATATTTCTCTCCTTCTCTTGTCTGTAAAGCTCTCTCTGAACCACTGGTTTTATTTCAAATTTGAATTGTTCTGAATTTAAACTGTTTGGATATTCTTACATGTCCAGATAAAAATGGAAATGATAGCCAAAAGAAGTAGCAACTTAATTTTCCCTATAAATAGAAAAAGGTCAATAATATCATGTTATTACCTTTACATGGTGGTTTGAGAACAACTGAACGTTCTGTTAAATAGGGTAAAAAGTTATTATAGAAATCTAAGTGGGAAAATATGGCTGTCAAGAAAAGCTGTAAGATGGAATAGAGTCACTTTGCCAAATAGAATAAATAAAGAGAAATTAATTCCAAAGTCGCATTTTTACATAATCTCAGAAAGATGCAGCACAGAACGATAATCAGAAGACATTAACTGAACGGAGCATGTGCGCACATGTGAACATGCTGTCAACACCTCCAGATGACGCAGACCTTCTGAGGATGTCATTAAAAACCATACTGTTGTGTTGTTCTAACTTGCCAGATGGTATGTAAATGCAGAACAATCTCACGAGGCAAACACAAAGAATTTTATTGAAAAAGTGTTGTCAGGTGACTGGATCAAGTACCAGAACATAACAGGTCCACGTGATAAATTAGTAGTATTATCTTATTCTGTAGAAGCAGAAATGGATAGCACAGCAGATTACTCAAATTCATTTGGCACGATGATTCTTAAAAAATTTCAGTGTGTGGAAAAAATAACAGTTGCAATGGATAGAAATTGGTGGCTTGCTTCAATAAATGTGCTGCCAGAAAAGTAACAATAACTATAAATTATAAAGAGCCAGATGACAGATCCAGATTTTGCACGGCAAGGGTTTAATTTGTTAGTATGAAAGAAAAAAACAGAAAGAGAAAACAGATAGTTCCTCTTTTGTTTCACTGAAGAGAAAACAGACTCTGCCTGGCTTTGCCGGCTCTCTGTTGACAGGTAAATCTGTGTCTTGTTGAAGATGAAAGGACTATGGCCTTTTCAACTGACAACAGAACCATTTCTCCCCCTCGCCTTGCTGTTTTCTCTGTTCTCCACAGCAACACCACCACACAGGTCGCCTGGATGGGTGGAGTTCCCTGTAAATCTACTGTAATGAAAACAAAGTGCTTCAAGCTACTATTCAAAGCACAGAAACATATTGTCAGAGCTGGGTACAGACAATGGCTCCAAACCCACTCTGCACTGTCCCTGCAGTGGAGTGTGACCAGCTAGAGAGAACTATCGAAAAGGCACATGCCAGCAACTCTGAGGAGAATACTAAAATGTGGAGCCAAGTGGAAAGTAGGATATTTAGTTTATATCAAAGGAATATCCACATGGACCGTAAGCATAGAGAAAATAAAAAAGAAATGGGGACTTTTGATCAGAGAAAAAGCTGTGCTTCCCAATTCTTTCATTGTGAGAAAATAACTCCCGACATGAATATTTAACTACATGAATGGACAATACAGAGAGGTTTATTAGCAGATTACATTGGTAATGCTGACATGTACGTTCTCCAACCTGATCTAATCGAATGTAGTCCACACCGTGACAATAAGGAATCAAAATGTGGATCAGGGCAGACTTACCCTTTAGAGGCTTGGGAAGGAAGTGGGCTGCTGGCTTGTTCTTTTTGACATGGTTCCCCTTCATGATTTCTCCCTCCTTGTTCAGACCGAGGTACCAGCCCCTGCCCGACTGCTGCTGCCGGTACGTCATGGAGGAGTATGTTACATAGTAGTTCTCAAACACCGACTCCTTGAATTTGCACTCTATCGTGAAGTGTTCCTGTGGGGAGGAGGACAAGGAGAAGGAGTGTAAAGTAGTCGTTGTGCCAGCAGTTCACAGGGTCTCAAGAGTCTGTAACATCCACTGACACGAGCTGCAGATCTGCAATCGTTCTTCTCTTCAGGAAGCGGCGGTTTGTTGGGTTTCATGACCAAAGCAGTTACGCAAAGAAAGGACTATAGGACTTGGTTTAACATTCTCATTTCATCATAATCGTATATTTATTCACGCTTTTAAATATTGTTAAATAGCAATACAAGCATCCTCTCACACAGATAACAGTGAAATTACATTACAGCAGAGCATTAATAAAACATACATGCCAAATGAATAGTACATTATCATTTTGGTTCAGCTATTAATTATGTATGGTCTATTCATCGTCGGAAGGATATTTTTACATTGCATGTGAGAACTTGTTTGATAAGATAAATTAGACTACTTACCGTTTGTACTCTATTAAAGTAATGATGAAGAGGCATTCAAATGCTTTTACAAGGTGGCTATAACAAGTTTATACATAAGCCCCGTGCACTCAACACCATTACGGTGCCTTGTCCAGCTGTCTTCTCCCGTTTCTCATCCACTAATGCAAGGCTTACAGAAAGACTCCTTAGACAGGCTGTTTTGCTGGTCACCTTCCAGATACCATGCTGGGAGGGAGTTCCCTTACCTTTACTGGTGGTTTATAATCCATCTTTTATTGGGTTTTATCTGATATTCCACAACTGGGTGACATAAATTCCCCCTAAAGCGAGTTTGGGCCATAGTGGGCTTGATGCATAAGCCAAATGTCTGTGTGCCAGTTTGTGACTATGAGTGTGGCGATGTTTTTTACTCCGGCATCTCGGCCGAACACAGTGGGATACAAAGGGAGCAGGGAAAAATGATCTTTCTGAGACAAGGAGGAGTGGATGCTTCTTTCTGACTGGTAGATCGAACAAGGCTCAGTTCTAACCAAATGGATCTAAAATCATATCGGTTAGGCCGATGACGTGTTCACAGGGCCCAAGACCCCATGTGAGATCCTGACAAATAACACGGCGTTACCAGAAGTGTAGTCATCTGTAATTACAGGCCTGTTTTTATTAACGAGCGGTGGTGTCATTCCTCTTGTGAAGCAGCAACAGGACTTCAAAAGCCTAAATGAGGTCATGCATGATGATGATGTATTTCTATAGATAGAAAAAGATAGAACGCAAACACACTCACACACAAAAATAGTTTTAACAGCACTAACCTATTGTGTTACATGATCGGCATACTTTAAAATGAGTACTCAAAGAGAGAAGCAAAAATCTCATGTTTAAATATTACTGAAAATACAATACTGCCACTGAGAATGGCTGGGGGGTTCTTATACAGACAATTAGCTTCCCAGCTTCTTGGCCCCTATAATGCAAGAAATGAAAGTCATATCTTAATTTAACACTCACTAAAGTAAAAGTTATTAATAGACTATAACAATTAAAAAACAATTCCTGAAAAACTGAATAATCTGTGACTGATAGCCATTGAAATATACACACATTTTACACATTCCACACATACACACCTTCACACAGTCTTTTTATAAAATAAATTAGCCGACAAGAACACATACAGCATATGTGTGTTTTTTCTTAATGTGTATTCAGTATTACTGATAAACCTTTGAAGTGCCGTTGTTTTGTTATTCATCAAACTGAATTACAGAAGTGTGATTGTGTTCATGTACACTTATACATTCAGCTCACACCTTTATTCAAAAACGTACACACTAACAAGAATACTTAAGATCAAGTTTATCATAAAAATCTCGCCTAGTTTTCCATTGAAGTTTTACCCCTCCTTCCACATTGTTTATTTGTTGACTGAAAACCACTCTCAATACATCAGTGTCTTCTTGTCTTGTGACACAACTCTCTTGTTCAAGCTGATCAGCCGCAGCAGTCTTGGAGAGAAGGGGCGGTATCCATCTAAGTTATGCATGAACAGTAATTGGAAGCAAAAACAACAAGCTGCTCTTGTGCCAGCATCTCTGTTCTACCTCTAATAATGAGCTTATGTGGATTTGGCTGGTTACCCTCTTCCTGATGAAGAATGAGAGTCTATTGACTAACAGACGTATACAGATGGATGTATGCAGAGTTTGTGCCAAGATAGAGGAGAGGCTGCTGGCTTTAACTGCTGGGCTGGAGAGGGTCTTTAGAGAACAGGCTTGTGACGACTAACACAAAGATGGGCAAAAATGGCAAGGGATTCCCATTTCTGTTATAAGAAGACCACGGTGTACGTGCTGTGCATTTCAAAGGGTTCGAGTAGAACCTTTTTCAGACAATACCACATCTATCGTTCCCTGAAACCAATCTCACTGCGGGGGGATCTCTCATCACTTTAATCAAGGCTTCCGTGGCACAAAGAGCACAGGGAATTACTTAAGAACTAAAAATCCAGAACATCAGCATTGAAATAATGCCCTCAGTCATTTCCTTATGCCCAATTCTCTGTGGTGGTTTTGCTAAATGGAATTTTAATGATCCAGTGATACTACAGTGGTTGTTCTTTGAAATAGGAAATGGAAATATATCCCTCTCCAAATGACTGAGTAATGGTAAACTACAGAATCCAAGAACAGAAAACTCAATTTTAACATGTATGGATGTTTGTCTATATAAATGTAACAAATGTTGAACCAGTCTTTTATTGTCTTCTTGGCTCTGTAGCTAAAGCTGATAAAATAGTTGTGCTGCTTTGAGGGGAGAGGTGCTTTCATGAACTCTATAAACCTAACTGTGATGTTTTTCTGACCTGTGTGCATCGGCAGCATCCCAGAATCTTTCATTTTCTCTTCTTACTACCTGCAATTTGTTTTGTTTTTTTACATTTTTAGAATTTTTCCAGTTTCTGCATGAATATACTTATATATAAAGTTATATAAAAAGAAACCGTAAACAGTTAATCCAACATTGTTCATTTAATTCCCACTTTGCTTTTAGACTGATGTTTAACAGTCCCCCCTAACGGGGGCAGCAATAGCCTCCCGAAGTTTGTCCAAAATTTGTCGGAGTGTGACATCTGAAGGTTTAAAAGCGTCCTTTATAAAGATAATGCTTTAATTGATCCCCATTCCTTGAATCTTGAAACTTCACATCCAGTTCCCTAAACTGCCTAAACTTTCAATCTTGACGGTGACCTGGATGACTGAGAATGTTCACAAACATTATTTGAATGTAACTGGGCAGTAACAGTAACGGTCAGAAAATGTAACAGACTAATAATGGTGTATTTAACGTACAGATTGAAGTATTTCAACTTTTAAGTAAACTGTTTCAGCTTGTTTTCTGATTTCATACATAAAGGCTATAGTGATGCAGAGGACAGTGTAACGTTTAACATTGAGAGGGAATCCTCGCTATGAAAACACAGTTGGAGCTCTTTATAATTCAATAAGTGCCTGTAAACTAGGGACATTTATTAGCTATTAAGTGTTAAGCATGATATGCAGAGTTATGCTTCCCTGCCATATTAAGTATCTGTGAAGGGATATCACTTTGACATGAATGCTTTGCTACACACTGGGAAACCTTTTGTACTGACACACAAATTGCTTAATTCAACTGCTATCAGGGCAGCTATAAAACAAATATTTTATTAACGAGGCAGGTACGTCAAGTAAACACTATCAGTTACCAGACAATGTCAAATGCTATTCTGTCTGCTTCAGGGGAGTAATTACAGTGGGGAACAATGTTCTCTCCGATCCAGTGAACAGAATGGGAAATATGATCATAACGAATCTGATTTTTTATGTAAAGTTACTGGTCAGATTTTAAGACAACAAGACAAGGAATTGTGATGAATTGTTCAGCAACCATATCAAAACTGAAAAGACACCAATCATGCCAATGGAATCACAGCAGGGCACCTCGCACATATCTTTGCAGCCACAAAAAAGGACTATTTTCATAATACAGCTTTTCAAGTCAAAGCTGATTAAAAAGCACCCCTTCTTTAACTAAATATGAAATACACTCATTGTATTCAGAAGTTAGACAATACATTGGAGACGTTTAATCCTGTGAAAAGACCCTTGCAAATACTTAACACAAACAAACACACCCATACAAGGTACACATTCAATTCAGAGGGACATTCACCCAAACAAACCCACACATAAAACAGGGCAGTTACTGACACAGTCCAGTGGAGTGAAACCTTACAGCAGAGCTTATTTACCAAAGGCACTGTGATGGCAAAAGAGCTGCAAAAAGGTATAGCTGTGAGCCAGCTATCTTATAGAAGTGGACAAAGAACGCATATATTTATAAATATGCAAGAGCTAAATATAGGCACAACAAGACAAATAGCCCTTTGACACCGTTTGAGCTCAAGAAAGAAAAAAAGAATAACATACTATTTCTATAACTGGAAGAAAACAATATTCACACCTCCACATGGTAAACAATGAAGTGCTTATGTTAGGGTATATGTTGGCCTAAATTACTACCAGTGCCCTGAAAAGAACTGAAAATAAAATTGAAATCTAACAAGCAGCCTGGCTTTCTGTTTCTATGCCATTACTTTTTTTGTCTTTATTTTCACATAATCCCAGTGACTTTTCTGACCACTTTAGAAATGTATCATTTCAAGGGTGGTGTATGTTCCATTACAAAAGATTGCGAAGCTCCACGTTGGATAAATATCGCCACCTCATGAGCTCTGAATGCTCTGTTTTACACACATACACGCTCACAAAGAGCAGTCTAGACGAGACTGAACTGGAGCCTCAGTGACTCACACTAATTCAAATATGACCTACCAGAAAATTAATAACACCACTTCCTAGGTACCTCATGAGATAGCATTATTTAGCTCAGAATAAAAAGATTTTTTAAATATCTCCACGGATTCTGAAAAAGTGTATATGTTCATTTTTATTATGTATGCTTTTATCTATCATTTTTGTTTAGAAATAACCTTTTAACCACAAAGTAGTTGCAGTTCTACTGTTGAGCAGACTTTAAGCCAAAAACAGAGCTCGACAAAAAAATGGAGAACAGCAAAGCGATTCATTATTTCTTTGTCTCCAACACATAGACACTGATAGATTAACAAATGTCACTGGTTAAATCTGCCTCACTCATACACGTGATCTGTCACTTTTAGCCCTCGTCTCTCTCGCTCTGTGTCCTGTTATGTGTTTTTTTTTACTCTCTTAGAAGTACAGTTAAATGCATGTTTTAAATGTAAGAGAAATAAGAATTTTCCCAACAATAAGGTTGTCAGTTATAATCATTTCTACAATGCAATTGCTTCCTCATTACTAACTCACATTTCCACTCAGCCATGCCTCAGTAAACACACATGTACTCTGGAACACATATATCTACATCCCAAGGCAGCAGCACTCCACTCTCCACCCACAATACATAATCTACAGTCTCTCCATTGTTGAGAGGGATTCTCCTCCAAATGCTAAACTGTGATTGGTTGCTCTAATGCGAGGCTTCAAGGCAGCACTATACCCTAACAACAATTCCAGTAAGACAGCGAGTATTGGATAGTCGGCTCTACATTTAGTTCAATTTCCTCTCTAATTTAGCTGAAATAGGAAGCTCTGTAGCCCATCCCCCACGTGCATTTTAAGACATACTGCATTCTATATTTTTCTGCAGCCAGCAGTATTCTTTATAAATTCCAGCTTTTCTATTCTTTATTGACGTGCAATTTAGCGCAGTTTTGCATCAACATACAGTAAATGTAATAAAATTCGACCCAGATCAACTGCTTTGGAGAGTGGGTTTCATTGGCCGAGGTTAAAATTCTTCTCATCATATGTTAATAATTTCTGTATGTTGTTTTCTCTCCAGTTTTAAGAGAAAATATGGTAATACTTTTCAAATAAAGGATCTTTATAGGAAGCATTTCAAAGCATTTGAAAGACAAAGAACATTAGAAGAAATATGAGGCTGAGATGCACTGAGCTTGTTCAATTTCTGTCTAAACCGTCAGCAAATCTAAGTCCAATAAAAGAAGATTTACATATTTAGAAGATCAATAATGTTCAAATAGGAATAATTCACTAATGTACACAAATGATTCAAGCATGAGCGCTGCATTAACAGTGAAAAAAAGGTCACGTTTGAAGATGGACTTGAACATCTGTCCCAAATAGTGCATACATCTGTTCATTTGCAATACTATTATAATCTGTATAAATGTTACTAAAAGAATTTAACAGTACTAACCAATATTATTATGCTTTGTTCCAGTGCATTACGTTATTAGAAACCAGACTATTATTATATGTACAATAAGCATAAACATAGCAGAAGTGCATATAGAATAAAAGTCTCATATATGTTGCTTTAAGCGGCTTGGCATGACATAGCTTTCCTAACATTCTTTGCTCCTGAAGCCGTAAATGCAGTTTAGAAACGGGACACACGTCCAGTGGAGCCTCTGTCCACTGGTGCAGTCTTAGCCAGAAGGATACATTTTTGTCAAATTGATACAACAACTTGCTTTGTAGGTTTAATTGCTGAGAGACATCTAACTTGCTTAATTAAACTCACTCACTGGAAGATTTGGACAGTCTCGGAGTGTGTTTTCTTTTTTCAATCAATGCTGCGTATTCCCCTCAGAAATGCTCTGCCGGGATGGATATGTAGTCAGACATTTGCAAGTACTCGTTAAAATGTAATTGTGTTTTAGGTGGACAATCAATCCTTTTTTTTATGTATAGTACATTTCAATCCATAACTGCGACTGTTTAATTTAGGGTTAGAAATATGGTGGTGGTGTGTGAGGCCTGTATAAGTAATTGGCCTGCATTTTAAGGAGTGGATTCAATAAAAGACTAGTTGTGGACAAGTTTGTATGAGCTAGCTGAAGAGGACTTAGAGGCATGCAAATTAAGGAGTTGTAGCACTTGACAAGCAGACAGCCAGAAGCCTGAACACTTACTCCTAGTTGGGAGCTACACAGTCCTGGGAATCAGGTTTAAATGTGAAATGAGTCCAGCTCAAGCTTGCTGATCCTGTAAGTGAGCCTGTGCAGCTCTGCGGGTGCCACAGCTCCTTACCCGTCGTTGCTACTGTTGGGTGCAACTAATCTAAGGAACAGGACTACCTCTGGGACTCCCAGGCTTGAGCTGGGAGGATCATGAAGCTATGAGCTCCTAGATAATTGAAAACATCAGTGAATAAATAATAGTTACAATACTTCCACGTGCATGGAGCTGTATAATTATTCTGTTCCTGAAAATTGCCCTCTAGCTCCACAAAACCATTTAAACATAATGAGGAAAAAAATGTAGAATCATATAGTGGAACATGCTAATGGAATGAGAGGTTTCTCCTAAAAAAACTGTACAATTTGGACATACACCGATTAGTTTTTAAACTACTTCTGTCAGTTAGAGTGAGACTTAGAATGAGATAGTAATTCCATGATAGAGGGGAAAAAACAGGAAGACTAGCCTTTTTCTTTCTTTATTACATTACTGCCTAAGCAAGCAATCGATGATTTGTCAACAGATGCCACACAACAAAATGTCAAGAGATTATTAGATTTTGTTTGTTGTTTTTTGTGTGAGTCAGGCTGTCAGGTGACCTTTACCACACAGGACAATCTTTAGTAATCTAACTATATAAGCTGTCGGTTAAATGTGAATGTGAGTGTGTGTCTGGATGCTCTCTGGAATAACACACATCCAGCCTATCACTCCCCTTAGTGACACCTACCACACATTGCTGTACTGGCATTTGGGAAAAAGACGAACAGAGACATTGCTGAGCCTGAAACTGAATTATTCATAACCTTGCACATTTAATCAAAGATGAAGAGCCAGCAGACACAGTCAGAGAGGTTGGTGCTTTCACAATGTTCAAAATGATTGTTGACACTGAATTTATCAGAAAACGATGTTCTTTCTATAGGATCTGCATTAACTGTGAGTAAGCCTGACAGTGTTACATGGTAGTGAAAAGCAAATATATCTCCCACTAGTGTCATGGTTGGTGGATGTATGGCAGTCCTAACATTCTCTCTGCTCATGGGCAAACTACGAGGTCTCACCCAACACAAGCGCTCTAACACTTACCGATGTGTACAGAAAGCCCTCGCTGTTCATAGCCAGATAGAGTTTGGTCTGCACCCCCTGGATGGCCACCACTCGGAGCCCCACTGGTATGAGGTTAAACATGGCTGGGAAGAGAGAAGAGAAGAACAAAAAAATATGCGTAATTATTATATCAACTTTACCTTGTTGGCTAATTAGACTGAAATCTGTCAGAATGTAGTTGTGGTATTTAACTGCAAACAAAAATTTGAAGATGCTGTCACAATATTTCTATAACCAGTGCAGTAGAGTATGATTTTTTCCTGTTGATTTTGGGATTTAGCTATGTTGTTTCAGTGTTTACTGCCTGCTGCTCACTGCAACCAGTTGCTTACACAAATCTGCACACATAATCTAAGACAGAAACACACAAACTTTGCATAAACCTGTGTGTGATTAGGGAGCTGAGTGCGGAGACTTGGAGAGCCAACAGCAGCCCAGCTGGTCACCGAAGTACAACTTTACCTAATTAGTCTCAGCTTGAACTGGCAAAAGTGTGTGTGCATGTTTGTATTTCCCCAAAGGCTCAAAGAGGGGATCTGAAAAAAATGTACTTGAGAGCAGTCAGCAGTTATCTTGGACACGTACAAAAAGTGTCACAATGCCACCATTTAACATGATTATTTTCAAACCTGTGCACCAGAAAAGATTTTACAATTCTCACATTCTTGCACAGATTAAGCTCTGGCTCAGTCAGTGGTGACTTGCCTTGTAGATCTTCTTGTCAGCCGCTTAATAGATTTCTATCTCAAACTCATTTAAGTGACATTCACAATAGAGGCTTTGGGATGGGCCATTTCATTGGCCCTTATTGCTTGAACACTGCAGACGTGCCTCCCTTGGGGCTTTCTACACAAACAACTGCCATAGGATTGCATTCCCTGTTTACTTCAGAGAGGCATTGACAGAATAATACTGTTTCAGTGAAAATGAAAAGGTAATTGCTGGTAAGACTAGTCTGTATTCCATTCCCTCATCTCTTTCTTCTATCTTCTTCAGTTTCTGTTTATTTTCTTCCTCTCCTCTGTTGCTTCTGTGCTACATGAAAGCCTTTACTTAAAATAGGTCTTGTTTGTTCTTGAATTGCCAATAGTCTGAATTTTATATATTAAATAGCAAACAACAATAAGGAGAGAGACGGAATCACGAAGATACTGAAAATCCCATGAGTTTACTTGTCAGTGCTTTCTGATAGGTACATTCAGTGGTGACTTGCCTTATCATATGCATAATTTCTAGAACAGCTGTGATAAACAGAAGATGTTTTGGTCTCATCTGTCACACAAAGCCCTGCTTCCGCAGCAGAAAACTCCACCAGTGACGAAGAATTCTTTAAGGTCCCGTGGTATTTATCCACAACACTTTTTTTCACTCCATGGAATGGCACAATGTCGTGCAACTCTACACAACTCTTTCATGCCTTTCAGTCTACAGCAGATAGCATCTCCTCCATGTGGGTTGGATTAGCTATTTATTATCACAGTGTGAGTGAAGCTGTGGAGACAGAGACGCTTTCCCTATGAGTGTGTTTATTATGTTAAATTGATTTAGCTGCTGCCTGCATCAAAAGTGAATGATAGAGGCATTTAGTAGTTTGTCTGGCAGGGTTTAAGTTGATAGGGCTTTTGGTAGTTATTATAGCTACCGATTGCTTTAGGCAATGGGTTCTGTAAAGACATACTAGAGTTTATCAAACATACTTATGTATTATCAGTCCATGTAAGTTACATGCTCAAATATTAGATGGCTATGATTCAGGTTTCAGACTTTCAAAGGACTTAAACATCTAAGCATGATACTGCCGGTGCCTTCCTGCACCCATAGGAGATGACTGACATTTCAAACATGTCAGATGCTAATAGTACCATCTCTGTCTTGGAAATAGTTATTTTCTGCATGCAGGAATTTACAAAACTATTTGGGCTTATGAAATTAAGAAAAAGTGGATGGAGTTTGAGAAAAGCCAAGCTGAAGAGGCTTGTCTGTGGGTGTTGAGCACATACTCACAGAACTGGAGATACACACCAGTGGAAAGATGTGAAAAGCCACATTGGAGTATCATCACCAAGAACTGGCTCTCCGACAGCCACTTTAGAAAGCCACTTTATCATATTTCATTTGAAACGACTGAGGTTAATTAATAAATCAATATGATCATTACTACTGACAAAATATCCATATGGCCTATTTTTTGGGAGTTAGCTTTGCTAATATAACCATCAATAGCAGCATCACAGCTGAATGAAAGATAGTAGAGGGCAGACACAACAGCTACTCTGCAAGAACAGTAAGAAGAACGGGGGCTGGAAATGAACTGATGTAATGACAGCAGCATGGTTACAGGAAACGTATAGCTCGATATTGCTCTTTTCTTTCCTTTTTGTTTTGGAAGTAAACATTTGATGGTTTTGTGTCTCCCTTCTCTTTAATATCTTGCCATGTGAGCTTGGCTGTAATTGCGGTGAGTTTCCTCCCTCGATGCCTCCACCACAATGCACACACCAACGTACACACCTCATTTTAGAAGGATTACCAGCCAGTGCTCTGATGGAGATTTTCGAGTGGGGAAACTCAATTACTTCCTCAATCCTAGAAACACCTGAGCACACAGAAGAGGATGACAGGACCACCCACGCGCAGACTTTTCCTGGTGCACAGAGGCACATGAAATACAGGAGGGAGGAAGCCTGAAGGACAGCTTCCAGGATTGTTTTAGTGCCACCCACTTACAGCACCAAGTCTTTACCAATTCATTGTTTTCATCAGTCTGAGTCTTTATGATGGGCAATCGATAGCCCTGACATTATTAATATCATTCTTGGACAGGCTTACCTACCATTATCAATTTTAAAAACCATAAATGGTCAAGATATTGTCTCACCATTAGAATGAAATGACCAGACTACGTATAGTTTGATTCGTATGGAGCTGCATTGGAGATTTGTTGGGTGGCTGGAATAAAATTGTAAAGGTTTAGTTTTTGGTAAAGAGTTGGGTTTGTTAAGTCATGAAGCAAACCAGAGAGATACTTAGAGTATGTGACACTTCAGTTGTCTTTCTTCGTAATAAAAATTTAATAGAAACATTAAATGTTTAATCCAACTGCGAAATAGATGGGGCTTGTCTTCAAAGATAGCACCAGTGGCAAAGATTAAATGGGAGTTAGTGTATGTAGGTATATACACATCTGAGGAGGTCCTCTCCCACCATCATAAGACACCACTAGCTCCAAGAGGACTGCGCTCTCTGTCACCATGGAGACAAGCGCACCCAGAGCCTAACAACGCTATTTTTGGAGCAGTGTAAAGAGCTTCACTCTTTCTGCTTTTCCTGTTCAGCAGCACTCTTTAATTTTCTCTTCATAAACTGCCAATGCAGGCCGGTTGTTACGTAACTCAACAGAAAAGTAGGACCGTGCCGATTTGATGGGTGGGGTGGTGGATGTGGGAGGTGGAGCATCTTGCTGTAACTTGAGTTCATGTTTACCACATGCATATGAGGTTGGTAAAGTCTCACTTTGGTGTCTTAACCTGAACTTCTGCTCATTTCTGCTCTCCTTGGTATTTAATATTTGTAGAATCTTATTGAAGATGCAAAATCTCTGCACGATTACAAAGTGTTTTTCTGCTGAGACAACATCCCCTTTGTAGAGACCTGCCTGCTGTTTGTACCTAAGACACATCTTCCCAAAGGGACTAGAATATTGCACAGGTACTCATTTGCAGGCCCAAGATGTGATCCCTTTCGTACTTGGTGAAATAACCTACTAAGTATTGCATCAAAACTGATCACACAGATATTTTTCCAAACAATATAATTCTAGACACAGTAAATCATCCCTAATCACTAACCGATGTATTTCTCTAACGTACAATGTTTGTTTCACTGTCTCATTATGAGGCGATGCATTTCTGCTGCATTGTTAGCTGACAAGTGCCCGTGCTGTTTCTGTTCTACAGATCTCCTCTCAAATCTATTGGAAAACAAAGAGCTGGTGGGTGTAGTGGCTATGATGGGGATGCATCAATGCATAGTATAAGACGAAACTGTGTCACCATAGAGGCGGTGTGTAGGAGAGTAAAAAGCTATCATTCCTGATCCGTGCTCAGATTGGTAAAAAAAAACCTCTTTGGATGAAATTAAAAAGCTTCTCATAATTGTATCAACGTACCGATGCAGTTCAAGCTAATCTAGTTATTGCTCAACTTCTAACACACACACATGCATATATGCATTATATATATCTATATATATATATATATACCTATTTATACCAATTTGAGTGAGACTTACTGTAACCACTGTCCTCCTCCTTTGTTCCATCAATGGTTCCATCTGCCTGCAGTTGCAGGTGAAAGCCTTGTCGACTGTACAGCTTCGTTACAATCCCCTTTAGCTGGGGCTCTGGGGGAAGTAAACAGACAACAGAGACGGAGACACATGAGAATAAAACCATTAAACAATCAGCATTATGATTTCACATGAGGCCCTTTAACAGGACATTTTGAATCTTAGGTTGTTTTGCTTCTCTACATGAATTTAGACATTCATGAAGTAACAAAACTTGGACATAACTGTGGTAGAAGATCGGCTTCAGCTCTGCTGCGATGTCCTTCGGTTTTGTTGCCGTCTATCTGTTAGGACCTCAAACTGTAATAAAAACTACTGAAATAGTGCCACTGAAAGGCAGGTAGAGCTGATTAAGGCTGAAGGGGTGCCCGTAAAACACCTGTCAGACACAGTTCATCTTAGATGAGTCTTTTGTAGTTAAGGAGCTTCTATTTAGATATATTTTAATGCAGCTCATTTTCATGAGGAAGTGCAGAGTTCATGACCCCACAGGGTTGGTGTTGGCCATTTTTGCCACAAAGGTTGTAAAAACAGTTTGTGCTGCTTTGTTCATGTTGGTAAATTCCCTTCTCCCTTCTTTATGCTGTCTACACCAAAGAAGTGACTAAAAAACAACCACGGTGGCTCAATTTGTGTATAATGTAGTCAAAAATTACTCAAGGTGTGACATGTGGCTCAGGGAATCGGGTTTGCTGGGTTCCACTATTCATTTTTATCCATTCTTCTTTTTCCTGGAATAGTTAAAAGGTAAACATTTTGTGTTTGCTCGGCATAATGTATGACTGTCTTATATTTACACAAAGATAAAACTAAAAAAGCTGTACAAACAGAATTTGACATACATATAAAATACTAAGTCATAAAACTCTAAAAAGCTTCAGCATTCGATGATACAAAACAATTACTTACAGTTCTCACTAAACCCCTATTAGAACATGAGATGAAAATGATCAAATCCATAAAAAAGGTTTCAATAGGCTACACTAAAAGCAAGGACATGGTTGGAAAATGGGAGGGGTAGCTGGCAGAGGCTTCATTAATGTATTTGGATGAAAACATTTGGATTTAAGTATCTCCCCTAAAGCATTTGACAAATTTTCTTTTCCATTATTTGATATCATTTCATTTCTTGGTGAATCTTCTTCAGATTGAATTGCATCGATCCAATGTTAGACCAGCCAGATCTTATGTCAGGCAGATGTGTTGTAGTAATTATTATTTCCTGCTCACTGTTTGTCCCGTGTCTCACCCTGGTCCTCTGGGACATTATTCTCCAGCTCACTTTCCTGTCATTGCTGGTTATGTTGAATGCGTTACATCAGCGTTTTGTCCAGTAAGACCTAAGTGCCTTCCATTATCTGCTTACTGTCCCTAGCAGGGTGATTTTTAGTGTGGTTAACCACACCTTTTAGCTATCCTTTCAACACAATCACTTTTTAAAACAGCCTGTTCTAGCTTTACAAAAGTTACCCGACTGCAACAAAATGTCTTTTTTCAATATTTATGGTATTGATGATGCAATGACTTTGTTTGAAAACCTTGCATATTCAAAATATATCTAATTTAAAGCATCAACGGCTGTACACATATCAGTAAGTTAATTGACACAAAAGTGTACACATACATCATCATATGAAATTAGGATGGCAACTAACTTAAGGACAGTGACAACTTTTGTACAAAGCGATGGCATGTTTTACCTTGGATGATTATAGAGCCTCTTAAAGGTCTGCCTCCAACTCTAAAAGTTAATATCTAGTCATTTAAATTTGCATGCCAACCAGTCTCTGACAAATTTGGGTGGGTTGAGAGTTATTGTGTCGACAGATCCACTGCCCTGTCTGGACTTTTTAAACAATATGTAGATAGCTGCATAAAGTTTTAACAGCATATTGATCATATTTTGAAAACTGGTTTGAAACCAGACACTGAATGGTTCGACACTATTTTAAAATTTCAATCATGAGAGTCAAATGGGACTTCTCTGGGGACCCAACGAGGCGTTCCTTCATATATCATCTACACTGACAAAGCTTATGACTTTAAATGAATGAGCAGTATCTCATGCAAATGACTTAAAATGTCAAGAGTTTGTGATCGGACTGCAGTCTAACACATCTTCTTTTTTTTTTTGTTTTACAACAGACCTGGTCGTCTCCTTCGCCTCTTCTTGGAACCAAAAAGCTTGACCCGTGAAAAAACGTTCAGGCGGCTGGGCTTTTCGCAGCTTCCCTTGGCCTTACTGGGGCTGCTAACGCAGCGGCAGGCATTGGACTTCTCCCGCTCCCTCGCCTGCCTTTTCTGCCTGATGAGGGAGCTGGCAATAGCCGCAGCCATGGCCAGTTTGGCTGTGCCCTGGAGAAAACTTCCAGAGAAGCCCTGAACGAAACCAGCCCCTCAGCTCTGAGAGACAGAATTCTGAGGGGTGGGGGTGGGGATGAGGGGTGAGGGGGAATGGGAATTTAAAGCGCAGAGCTAACAATCCGTGGCAAGAGCGACGATGCCTTCAGAAAAAAAGAAGCGCAAAGTGCACCAAACAGTGCAACGAGGCGTCCCGGTGGTGCAGCAAAGCCAGTGCGCCAAGACCCCGTCCAGAATAAGCAATGTGTGACTAAATCAGGCGTTATTCGGGCACTCGCCGTTTTTCTTCCATGGGGGAAAAAAGTGAGACTTAACAGAAGAAGAAAAAAAGAAATCCACGGTCCACCGAGAGACGTCTACTGGAGCGCGTCACATGTCCCTCCAACTGTATCGTTTTCATGATATCAGAACGGGAAAAAAACAAAAAAAATGTTTGCTTCATCCCACTAAACTACGCGCACATAGCAATCTCTTTGCCACAAAGTCGTGAATTGCGCTCGGTGCCAAAGGATGGAAACACCTGTTTGAAGACGCCGGAAGAGTCTTTTGTAATGCTCTCTACCTGGTTCCCTTGACACCTCCCCGAAACAGCACTGAATAAAGACTTATGTCCCGGTTAAAAATAAAAAAGGCACAGGATGTTAACGGGTCGCTTCGGAAATCCCGTTATGTCGTTGTGCTCTTTTTCGGAGCGAAGCGGCGTCAGGTAAGAGCCAGAAGCGCCTCATCCTGAGTCAGTATCCGAGCCCAGCGCGCAAACTAAGTCAGCCCTGCTGCTCAGAGCATCCCACCTACAACCCGGAGAACACGCAGTGAGGAGGGGTGAGGGTTCTAACTAAAGACACTATCCCGGTCAGTCTGCACAGGTGCCACATCAGGAATTCCACACAAGGGGATAATTCTTCTTAAGTATAGACGGAAAGGGGCGTGAAGGCGGGTGGGTAGCAAAGAGGAGAGAAAGAGCACGAGAGAAAGAGACCTCCAAAGATTTTCAGTATCATTATTCTTTTTAGACAAACTAGAGAGAGAGAGATACTCTATGATCTAAATTAGACAAGTATAGTAATGGAGGACAGGCATTTAAATATCGCATCCGAATATACACAAATAAAAAGCTGAACATTATTCTTACTGATTGAAATAGGTTTAATGATTGAACAAATGCGAATTCAAACATGCAGATTCTTATCAATCTGCATGTTAATCAAACAGCAAGCTGATATGTCAGATGCCATAAAGTCAACCGTTTATAAAAGGTAAATATCATTAGTGGAGATGTTCTTGTGATTTAGATTTCAGAGTCTTAAATCCCAGTTCATTTTAACCATAGCCTTTTAATTTCCTCCACTTGACATGAATAGAGCATTTCATCTTAACTGAAGGCTAAAAAAAACAAAAAGTAAAAAAACACAAACATATCAGATCCAACAAATGTTCACTTTTGGGGATGTTTGCAACTCTAACCCAGAGTAGAAGCACAATAGGTAAATTGTAAGACTGACTGTCAACTTTCAGAGTGTGATCAACCTTCTTTTATGGTTACAGATTAAAGAGTATGCACCAGGAACTGTCATTTCCAGAGTGACTGTAGGCTATTCACTTGCCATGGCTGGATTCAGGACGTTTAACTGATTAACCGATGGTGCCATCTACAGTCCTAAAACCAAACTGTTGACTTTGTATGTATTTATTCTCATACAAGCAAATTTGTTCTTACCACACCTCAGTTTAAGGATGCGATTGATAAATTCGGAAGCATCACTGACAGTGTGAAATTGTAGAGTAGTTGTTCAGCCACTATAAAGTAAATAAATGAGTTCCATAAAACTAAACATCACAATTAGAATGTAAACCTCTGACACGCATTTTAGATAAATACAAACAAAAAGCTGATAATCCGCAACAACTCATTTAAATTTCTGACATCTCCACTTCACCACCATGGAGAGCGACATAATGAATCCCACAAGAGTGAGCAAAGATTTCTTAACAACACAACAGACAATGTTGAACAACACACTGGACAAGAAACATTGAAACCCATTTTACAACGATGACTCGAAAAGCTTTGTCTAAAACAAAAACAAAGCCAAAACAAGAGCCTACCTGAAGTCGATTTTCTCAAGGGAAAAGTCATCCTTTCTCTATAGCGAAGCCAAAGCAGTGACTTGGACACCTCTATCTCTTAGGTACTGAAGAGAAGACGAGGATGCTCGATTCAGCAAATTTCAAACCATTGTCAAACAACTGTCAGAGGCGTAGTGGAGGAAAAAGCAGTGAGGCGTGGCCACCAGTGGGAAGATCATTACAGGACATTAGCGACATGCCATTATGACTCCTGAAATGCTCATCAAACATTAATTTGGAGGTCTTGTTGGTCTGGTAGACAATGGCATCAGTTGAATGTATTGCTGAGGTCTGATGGGGGGACAGTGGTGGGGAGCAGATTAAAGAAAAGCAAACCAAAATGAAGGCTGCCATTGTACTTCCTTCTTAGGGCACAGAAGACTTTGCTCTCATATTACAAAAATGATGTAAAAGGATCCGATAATGCATTGACTAAACTAGTTACACAGCCCTTTCCACTTTGAGCTGAAAATATCGATGAGACAATGGCAGGCTTTGCAGCAGACAGAGGGATTTCACAAAGAGATTTTTCTGTGCTTTGAAACTATAACTGTGGAGGTGCTTTTCGCCAAACATACAGTTCTGATCAAACATGGACTTTGAACAGCATACATTTCTAGCTCGGCGCATGAAATGCCAAGCAGTGTGGTCGTCTGCTTTAACCATTCGGTCTTGAATTTGTCAAGGTATCAAAGCCCATCAGGTGGATTACACTGGTAAGTCTTGAGACTTGAGTAGAGAGAGAACTAAAAGTAAACACAGTATTAACTATGCGAGCTACAGGACAGTCACCAAGCTGTGACACTAAGTGTGTCCTCACTGATGTAGCAAGATGTATGGTTTTAAACACTAGGTGGCGCACTTGGGCTGTCCATGAAAATTATGCCGCAACATGAGATTCAAAGTAAAAAACCTAGATTCAGTTTTCTATTATTGAATTTTAAGTTATTTCAATTCAATCTTTTGTTCACTAATAATTTAAAAACATATTTTTAACTGGTTGAATCCAAATTGGTGACTGAACTTTTTTTTGTTGTGAAATATGGGTCTAAATATCACAATCTTTCACCAATGTAACCATTTGACATTGCCCCTAAGATACCAACAAAACTCTCAAAACTCTCAAGCTCTCAATACTTTAGCTTACAGGCCTGCATTGCGTTAAAAATATGAAACAACATTCTTCGTGCAGGTTTTTTTGCAAGTCTTCTATCTAAATATATTTTAACCTTATCAACAATCTACTTATATTCAAACCATATCAATAAAAATAGTATATACCGCATAAAAAGCATAGAAAACAAATCATTACAGGATTGAACATAAAAAATCTCCACACTAATAAAGGACTCATTTATTTTGTGGCTTTGTGGTCTGAATCTCCAGAAAGGAACAAAACATGTTCATACAACAGTGCCAAGATACTGATTTACAATGAATGTGGTTGAATTTACATAACTAAGCATTTTTACATAAAATTAACACACACACTTGAATTACTTCAAACATAAATGTTTTCTTTTCCTTTTACCGTCCCTGACATCCTCCAAGGATGACTCTCCTTACAAGGTAAAAAGACTAACCATTACCAAGCATTACTCTGGCTCCGTGTCAAAATGACTAAGCCAACATTTTCTTATTATAGTACAGCCTCTTCCATCCTATATTTTCCATTAATTTCATTAATTCATTTCCATTAATTTCTTAGACTTTATATGAAAAGACTGATTCCTGTAGCCTGCTGCCTTTCTCTCTTTCTCTTTGTGTGGTAAAAATACCTCAAAGGGGAAACAACACCAGATACCAAATGGTACATGATGATGCAGATCTCTCCCACAAAAATAACTTCAGTCAGTTATCTGTCAAGTTTACTTTTGTGCTATTTTTAACAACATCTTCTCTTTGTTTAGTTTTTGTGCTCATTGGATGATGAAGTGAGAAGCCAAGAAAAACTCTATCCAAAAAAGGTCAAATGAGAAACTTTGAGACTGTTTTGCCCATGTGATAAACACCCAATAGAACCCATTCTCATGATTAAATAGACATAAAACAACGCAATTTTTTACAGGAACTGTGTCTTTTGCTAATGGGTCATTACTTTTCAACCTCCAAGCCAGGGATTTGTGAGCCATTTGGCACACGTGAAAAGGTCTATTCTATCAAAAGCCAATTTCCAATTCTAAGTGACTTTAATATCTTAACTCAACCAGTTGGTTTTTGTTCTTTAATGCCAGTAAACAGTGCATCAACTTGAAAGGATGAAAAAAATTGTTATGATTTTAAAGAAAGCAGTAGAGTTAAGTTACAGTAACGTGTGCAGCTCCCGACAGATATATAGACTTGTTTTCTTTGGCCAGCAAACACGCTTTCTTGGTAGTATCATGACTGTATACTGATATTAAAAGCTACGGCCACGAACATGAATCAAAAGATTCTGTTTCATGACAGTCTCACAATCTGCGATGACACCAA
This sequence comes from Menidia beryllina, assembly GCA_013363375.1. NCBI lineage: Eukaryota > Metazoa > Chordata > Actinopteri > Atheriniformes > Atherinopsidae > Menidia > Menidia beryllina. The sequence continues at coordinate 2,812,824 of JABUIW010000031.1, read as the reverse complement.
AACACGGCCACAGTGGCAGTGGCTGCGTGGTGGTTGCCAAGGCTGTAATACAATATGCCACTGCAGACAAATGTGACAAATGAAAGGAAAAACCTGAACCCTTCACCCTGTTGCTGAGGGGAATCAGTGGCTCAGTCACTTTTCTTCAAGACTCAGTGCAAATGAATGTACAATTATCCCGATAGCTTTTAGTGATCACCTTTACTCTGCCCTGAAACATTTGTAAATATGATCTCCTCGGGGATGAGAATGCTCCCATTCACAGCCCATAACCCATCTCTGACTTACCAATGATATATATTTTTTTGTATTTGAATGAATAGCGTTTTATTCTTCCACAAAAGTTCAAGCAACTGGTAGATGTTTGGGCACAAAAAATTGCGAAGTTTATTAAGAATACAGGCAAACGAGTTATTGAGGTACATTTTCTCCAATTTGTTCCATACAGCGATGTAGATATATTTCTATAGGATTCTATATTTCTATATGGTAAGGCAATGGTAAGGCATAGCTGATTTGTCCTTCATGGACAATAAGTCGAAAATGTGTGGAGAATATATAAAAGATCAGATTCTTATAACTTCTTCAGATATGTGCTATAATACATAAGAACTCGGTAAGGGTCATAGTATGCTCATCATTCAGCCTGACCTTGGATGCTGGAGCTTTTTGCCGATGTTACTTTATGGTCGCCCCTGATTATACTTTTGAATCCTACTGGGAGCTGCAAAATAAATACATTGAATCTTATTTACCTTTCAGCGTACAGTATGCCTGACTAAACCTTCGATTCAGTCGTGAACAAACACAGAAACAACTCTCCACGCTAATCCTGGGCTTTGCATCAGTTGTCCCGTTGCTGATAAATCCAGGTCATCATCACTCAAACAGGAGCTGTGGCTTTTAAGGAGGTTGACTGGGTTTATCAGTGGCAGTCAGGAGGACAGGGCCGTGGTCAGAGTCAGGCTACAGTCTACGACAGCAAAGCTATTCAAGGTGATTAAGGTGGTCCTACAGAAACCACACATGTTTTAAGGCAAGATGGTGTCCCGCTTGCTGTTTGTGATTTTCTAGATGATGCCAAAGACAATAGAGAGAGATAGAGAAGGTCAAAAGCAAACAGTCAAGAAGTAGAACAAACACAGTAGAAATAGAATATGACTAAATGAACACTTTGATTCCTACTAATTCAGTCCCAATCTGTTTCAATCTATCTTTTACTTGTCTTCATTTAAGAACAAAATCATAGCTCTTTTCAGAGGACAGAGAATGACAGAATCTATATTTATTTCTTTTGAATTCTTGAAAAGCTCAAGATTAATACTGCTATAAAATCAAAGTAAAAGCAAACTATTACAATATCCTGAAATTGTCTAAGATGTTCCTGTCTCAACATCAAATGCAAGAAATATGTGACCTCTGTAGCTTGTGGCTGGGAATTAAAAATAAGTTTGAGCTAATGATCACCTACAGTTCCTTCTGTGAAACACACGGACGCAGACGGACACAGAAATGCCAGCATGTGCTGTGTTTGTTGCTTTTGCTGTAATGTGCCATGGGTACATTAATTACCGTAGCGCTCCAGAATGCCAGTCTACTGTGGCCTCCCGGGGGCACATTCACTTTACTGTACTTACACACATCCATACACACTGTGGAGGAGTGAGAAAATCACAGAGGACAGCTGAAAGCACACAGGTTTGACAGAGTCCGACAAACTGTAACAACATTATGGTCCGGTGGGGTCAATAAATTATGCTTACATAGCATGACCCTTCATGCTCTTCCATTTTTAGCCTCTAGAGAGCAGAACATCAGAGAAGAAGAGGAAGAAAGACTGAGTGCTGGTTGAGCACTGTGTTAACCTTCACATTATTTAACAAAAAAGCACAATATAAGTTATCATCTCTTATATCTGTTATATCTCTTACCCCAGACTGTCAACACCCACGCCTGATTTATTTTTTAATTTAAAGGGGGTGCAATGAATGACTGCTTAACCTTGCAGGCTGATTTAAAAGGGAGCAAAGTTGCATTAAAGGGTTGTTCTACTGGCTATGTGAAAAAAAATTATCTCAAACTAAATTATTGTCTTTCGATTCATTCAAACTGCTGTCAAATGATTGTTAATCTTTGGGTGGTTTAGACAGTGGGGCAGGGTATACACAGTAAAATGTGATTTGGGGAAAAGGGAATAAGCTCAAAGGCGTTGCTGCTCAAATAAAGTCCCTATGGTGGCATTCTGCATGCTGTCTCCTTCATGTGCTCCATAGTACAGTAAATCCGCCACAGCAGCAGCTTGTAGCATGCATGTCCACAAGTGCCATGGTGATACCATGCATTACCATGGATACCGCACATACGTAAGAGGGTGCGTGTAAAAGATAGTGGCTGAGAGAGCATGTGCACACCGAGAATGGGGGTTGGGTTTTGCAGCACAAAACGCCATCAGTTACTAATGGATTGAAGAAGCTTCAGCCGAGATATGACTGAGTGGCAGGCAAAGACTGAATGATCCGTCCCATTCTTTTTGAACCACAGGGCTGTGCTCTTTGTACCGAAGAGAGGGGTAAATGACCCACAGGACACAGTCCTATTATTTCCGCTACTGAGTGCTAAGGATGATCTAAACTTTTTGGACAAATAAGCATGAGAGCCAACAATCACTCAGGACTCAGCTTTAAAAGTTAAATGTTGAAGTTTGTATAGATATTCTAAGCCTTGAGCTGTAATTTTCTGTTTAATCAATTGTGACAATGCCTGAGGGTTCATATGATCTTTTTTTAAAAGTGAAATGAGCCAATTACTTTGTCATGCAATATTTTTTCTGAGTCATTAAACTACTTCTAACCCATAACACCTGAATGAAATAAACTGCAAGTTTTTTATCCTAATTTAAAACAATACTTTTGTGATTTTGTTTACACTCAAAATCTACTTCAAACTTTAAAATATTGTGAAACTAAATTACTGTACTGATTTCAAGTACAATATGCACAATATATTTGATGTGTCTAAAACTAGTACAACTACCACTGAAACAGCTTTCATTGATTAACATGTCAGGTTATTCATCTAATGTGCAACAAGACAAGTAATTCAATCATGTTTTTTTAAAACGAATCCAAAGTTTTTGCCAGTTCCATAATAAACCAAAACCAGTTCAATCTCTCCCTCGCTTTAAAATGCAAAAACAGTTGGATGCCTGGCATTTGTCATCCAACCTCTGACCTCTTGTACCGTAAATATCTTCAATTATGTGTTCAATTAGCACTGCCATCCTTTCTCTCACAGGGAGAAAGGAAAGCTTTTTGTAGCTCAAATGACAAGAATACAGCTCCATTTCATATGTTGATAAAAGATAATCATGGCACTGAATAAGAGAACCCAAGCGACTGAAGGAACTGAGCGTCAGCCAGACTCTTTAAGTGGGTTTGTTTGTTCTGGAAATGTCAGAAACAGACAGTGAGGTTCACTGCTGAGTCATTTACAGCCATTAGATACTCATTTGCAGCCTGGAAGTTCTCTGCAAATGTGGAACACATTGAAGAAATTAGAATGCGATAATTTTGAAAACTCGACATCATTATTTGTCATTTATGTTAACGTGTATAATTAACCACACATGACATTTGAACTACTTTCTTCTCTTAAAAGAAATGCTGCTTTTGTGTTTGTAGTGCAGGATCTAAACTGAAAAAACACAAAGCAACATGAAGTAAGCATTTAGCATCAAGAGCATTATATAAAGTCATTTCTGTTCTTTTAATAAAAGTATTTGAATGAGAGTTGGATGGTTTCATTTCCAAATTTGAGGAGCTACGTCATTAGTTCATGAAAAAACAAGAAATAAAAGAACTCGAGCTCAGGATTCTTATTTGGTTTTCTGTTAAATGTCTGTTAAATGTCACTGCCAAAACATTTTGTTAAGGTCTGAGGAGAGGCAGATCCACTCGCAGGGACCGAGGAGCCAATGTGAGCCAATGGCCACACATCCCCAAATGCCTTCAAGAAGCGAAATAAAACAAGAAAAATCCCTATATCTAACACATTCCTTCCATATCTACAAGAGTTTTTGGCAAAGCTATAAGCTAATGTCATTACTTTTATTGAAGAAAGGTAAATAAACGGATATGATTTTCGTATCAAACAGTGGCCCTGTTTAGCTAAAACACATTATGAGACATCTACTGAACAGAAAACATACTAGAAACAAACACAACTTTGTTTCTGAAAGTTAGCACCTATTCATTTCGCAGTATGAGACCTGGTTATTGACAATCCTACAGTAGGCCTCCACACAGAGTGTTCACTGCTCTAAGTGTGTGTGCGAGTGGATTTCGATGTGTGCATAAGTTCCGAGGCTGTAATGACATGGAGAAATCCCAATCAGAGGCACCAAGCGGTGTGTGAAATGGCAAGAGTTCAAGCAGCGCACTGCTTGGAATGAGTAATGCTGCTCTATACAGTCCAGTGTGCGCAGAAGAAATGCTTCAGAGGCTCCCTGTTCCCCCGTCTTCAAACGGAACAACCTTTATACACTATATTGCCAAAAGTATTTGCTCACCCATCCAAATTATCGGAATCAGGTGTTCCAATCACTTCCATGGCCACAGGTGTATAAATTCAAGCACCTAGGCATGCAGACTGTTTTTACAAACATTTGTGAAAGAATGGGTCGCTCTCAGGAGCTCAGTGAATTCCAGCGTGGAACTGTGATAGGATGCCACCTGTGCAACAAATCCAGTCGTGAAATTTCCTCGCTCCTAAATATTCCACAGTCAACTGTCAGCTGTATTATAAGAAAATGGAAGTGTTTGGGAACGACAGCAACTCAGCCACGAAGTGGTAGGCCACGTAAACTGACGGAGCGGGGTCAGCGGATGCTGACGCGCATAGTGCGAAGAGGTCGCCAACTTTCTGCAGAGTCAATCACTACAGACCTCCAAACTTCATGTGGCCTTCAGATTAGCTCAAGAACAGTGCGCAGAGAGCTTCATGGAATGGGTTTCCATGGTCGAGCAGCTGCATCCAAGCCATACATCACCAAGTGCAATGCAAAGCGTCGGATGCGGTGGTGTAAAGCACGCCGCCACTGGACTCTAGAGCAGTGGAGACGCGTTCTCTGGAGTGACGAATCGCGCTTCTCCATCTGGCAATCTGATGGACGGGTCTGGGTTTGGCGGTTGCCAGGAGAACGGTACTTGTCTGACTGCATTGTGCCAAGTGTAAAGTTTGGTGGAGGGGGGATGATGGTGTGGGGTTGTTTTTCAGGAGCTGGGCTTGGCCCCTTAGTTCCAGTGAAAGGAACTCTGAATGCTTCAGCATACCAAGACATTTTGGACAATTCCATGCTCCCAACTTTGTGGGAACAGTTTGGAGCTGGCCCCTTCCTCTTCCAACATGACTGTGCACCAGTGCACAAAGCAAGGTCCATAAAGACATGGATGACAGAGTCTGGTGTGGATGAACTTGACTGGCCTGCACAGAGTCCTGACCTCAACCCGATAGAACACCTTTGGGATGAATTAGAGCGGAGACTGAGAGCCAGGCCTTCTCGTCCAACATCAGTGTGCGACCTCACAAATGCGCTTCTGGAAGAATGGTCAAAAATTCCCATAAACACACTCCTAAACCTTGTGGACAGCCTTCCCAGAAGAGTTGAAGCTGTTCTAGCTGCAAAGGGTGGACCGACGTCATATTGAACCCTATGGATTAGGAACGGGATGTCACTTAAGCTCATATGTGAGTCAAGGCAGGTGAGCAAATACTTTTGGCAATATAGTGTATCTTATCAAGCTTAAAAAATGGTCATGTCTGGGATTCTTTGCTAGGAAGCTTCTGGCCAAATACCATAAAGGATTCTGGAACTGAAACATACAGGTAAAAAAAAAAAACGCATTATAAGGTGGAGCATGTCATGGGTGCTCCTCTTCTGCCCTAAGCAGAACACTGCGGAAAAGAAATGTCCAAAATGGAAAAAATGTATCAACTTTGAAAGACAGAAGTTGAGAGCTGTCTGCATTGTATGACCCTGAATTTCCTGGGTATCACTGGGGAGCAGGAGAGAATCATAACTACAGCTGTAAGCCAAACAGAGACTGTTAAAAGCTCACTTGCTTGACGGTTCTATTCAGAATAGTGAAGACTGTTTGATAAACAGCACAAGCTTTTGCAAAGATAAGGCCTCAATATAATTCTGATTTATTAATCAAGCTTAATGCTTTGTGTGGTTGAAAGGATGCTATGCTCACTTGCCTTAATGCACATATTGCTTGTTTCTAGTTTAACCGCTAAACACCAACGTAATGATAGGCTGCTTCTCCATTAGCCAGTTAATGCGGTGGGTGGAAATTCAGGTCTCAATACATCATGTGTACACACAGCCTGTTGGGCATTTAAATGATCTGACAAGATAGGTCAAACCTATGAGAAACATTTTAAACCATGTTTGTTATAAACCATGGCAGCATCACAAGAGGGGACCAAAATGGATTAACATAAAAATCACAAATAAATTACAGATAGGACATAAGTGGACAAGAAGCCCTTTGACTATCCATTGTGGTGGGAAACTACAGAGAAATTTGGGAGATAATTATCTTCCAACCAATCTCTCCATCCCATTCACTCAGTGGGATCTTGTCACAGTGGACAGAAACATGAGACATGAAAGAAAAGTGCTAACAACTTTATAAAGGTTTGTATGAATAAACTTATTCTATTCATTACCTGCCAGACATAAACAATTGTCATAGAATTAATTAAAGTATATATATGTTCTCTTGTGTGTGCCCACACAAAGAAGGCTAAACTGTTCCAACTGAACCAAAAAGTAAACTCTGATTTTTGTCATTTTTATTCAATTTAGCCTAACTCTCTGTTCTCTCACATTACAAATCCTTGTTGGGAGCTGCCCCTCATATGTAAAACTGCTGACCTAACCCAACAGAGAATGAGAACAAACCCAAAAGCAAGTCTCAAACGAGGTGCTGAAAAGACTAGAACTGCAGTCTCATAAGGGAAGATTAAGTGAAAAAATAATGGGCTCACAAAGGAATTAAACCCAGGTCTCCAGGACAGAAATCTCACTGGGCGACAACCTCCTTACACCGCTTTTCTGACTTCTTCATATGGCGAGCATTTGCTGCTGTGTGCACTACAAGATTATAACAGTTACGTAAACATGGAAGAATCTGACAACCTGGGAAGCAGAATTGTATTTGCCATTAATGACGTTCTGTCCTCAGGATAACCCCGAAACCAACCTGAACAAAACGACCGGCATTATGTAATGAGGTCAAATGTGCAGCGAAGTGAACGGAAAGTGTAATGTAGCTGATTTTCATCTAGTCCAACACACAGATTCTTTTTACGAAGGATAGTCTTCAAGGAAAAGGTTGGATGTTTTACAATGTTTCATCTGCTTCCTTTTTAATTCATGAGCTTGCCTTTGACATTGAACTGATTGTACACGTTTACTAAATTATCAGAATAACCCTAACCCTAACCCTAACAGGGTGATGCTTGGATTGAGACCGGCTTGGATTATTTCAGCAAAAGCTTTGAGTAGAACAAATCAACTATGTTGCAAATGACACAACAGAAGACATGAGTCAACTGATGGGAGTGGGTGTGTAAATAGGTCATGCTCACTCCTAAACACAGCATATCTGTTTTGTTTTTGGTTTTTTTTTTGCTTCCATACCCTGTACATGTTGATGTCACCACACAGAGAAATTGATTTCAGGTGTAGTGAGACTGGATAAAAGTGGACTAGTATTTGGAGCATTACATTACAGGTGGGAGGAGCTGGACAGAGCTGATACAGAACATTACTGGGGCATGAAAATTAAGCACAGTAGTAAAGAACTAATGGTTCTCTGTGGTGTGAGACGTACAAACAACACAATAATAATTGTGAAAGTCATAAAACATTTCTGTCTGGACGAAATGAGCAAACCTTTTTCTTATATAATATGTCAAATCCCTGTTCTTTCTATATCAAAACTCCCATTTTAAATGTGTGTTTCTACACCTTTTTGCACTCACAAAGAAATCTTAGCTAGGTCACTATAAAAATAATGTCTTTGCAAATGTGTGATATTTTTTATTTTTAAAGAGTATTACAAACTTATAACATGTGTTCACATGTTACATTACAAACATACATCCAGTGGTAGAGATGGGTCTAAAAATTTTATTAAGATACAGAATGATCACAGAGAAATGTGCACCACTAAAAAGTACAGCAGTGCAGTAAAGGCTTAAATGGATCTAAGACAGCGTGCAGATATCTGATAGCTGAGACTCATATGTTGAGCAGTATTGGATTCCTGAAAACAACATAACTTGTTGGAAGTCAAAGAAGTTGTTCAAGCACTGAAATTCTACACCAAAAGAAAACAGTTGAGCAGGAAACTTCTTTATGCAGTAAAAAGGTAAACGATTCAAAGGTCCAGTGCATACAGGGGCATCAGCAGACACAAATTTGCAGATTTTAGTCAACTGTCTATTATCTACCTCACAAAGTATATAGAATAAAATAAGTAAATAAATATAAAGAAATCAAGGGCAAAATGTCTGGAGGATGAGAATATTAACGTCTAAAAACTACTGTAGTGGGCCCACTGGCTTTATTCAAAGTGCACATACGGCACACAGTGCTTATTTTTCCCATTGAGATCCACATTTTGTTTGGCCCAGCTGACAAACTGAGGCTGGAGGTATGCAGAATGTCAGAGGTTATGCTCAAAACGACTGAATGATAGCACGGAGGCCTTTGCTGCCCATTGAAGCACCAGTGCCAATGCATGGCGCTCATATCGTGTTACCAGGGCAGTGGCCCCCAGGCCGCTCAGCTGTTGGGATATTCTGTGTCTGAAGCTTGGTCAGTTTGCAAAAGTAACTGTCACAAACATGTGTTCACATTCAAAAAGTCAGAACAGGTTTGTGCCTAAACTGCTGGACCAAATTTGTACCATGAACTGAAGACAAATGACCCGGCTGAGCAGGCATGACCTATAAAGCACATCATTAACTGGAGTCATGGGGCAGATACCATGGGGGGATTATGACATATTAACCAATGCTTTGGCTGTCAAGAGCACAGATTAGACACGGGCCTATTGCCTGTTTACATGTGATCATGAGTGCTGTTGAAGAACTGATTCTGTGGCTTACGGTCTGCCAGATTGCGACCCGTTACATCATACTAAAGATGTATCTGAGGCCTGCAACGTCCTATTCCTACTCATCACAAGATAAGCGTCATCACACTGAGAAAACTCTGATGTTATTTAAATGATTAAGACACGTGCAGATGTTTTGTGTTCGGAGACCTTCAACCAGTGATTTGACATTTTTGTTTCTCCTTCAGCTTGTGTGTCAGAGAGCAAATGATAGACAGCTGCCAATGTATACTGAAAGAAACTGATGAGATGAGCTTCTTCTAATTATCGCTCCGGCCAGTGGATTAGAGAGGGAAACTTAATGCCAGCTATACAGTGAGAACATACAGTAAGCCTACATTCATCAACCAGTTTCAAATATCTAGAGGAGACAACGGAGTCCAATATGGGTATTTCTCTAAAGAAAAACATAAAAATATAGAGAAATACTAATTAGGGACCTGCCACAAACAGGGACCTGCCATAGATAAATCTGTGGTGATCAGATGAATACACAAGCCACACAGCTGTTCACACTATGTGCTCAAAGACACACAGTTACATCATGGGCACAAACATGGCCTGTTAACCTGCTTGTAGCTTTAAATGTTCCTCACCATTAGGAAAGGGTTAATTCATTTCCTGAGTTTTCCTCTGACCTAGGTAAAACATGACAATACGTACTTGTGGTGAGAATAGGATGAAACTCTTATTAAACATCAACATAAAATAGCCCCTCTGCTTTTCATGTAAGATAAACTTGGATTCTCTTTCAGACGGATTTTATTTTTTGTTAAAGCTCTTGTTAATTTAGAAGATTTAGAAGAATCCCTGTAAACTGCCGCAGTTCTTTTTAGAACAGAGCTTGAGGGAGGGCGTAGGGGACAGTGGCCTGTCGGTTGCTAATCTGGACAACATGTGCTTGCCTGCGTATGGGCACAATATGTGCTTTTTGCCAATAGTGTCACTAGCAGCATGTCAGCATACATTCTGTAACGTCTGACCAGCACCCGACAGCTGAGGTTCGGCTCAGCCACGCCAAAGCCGCTCCTCAGCAGTCCGCTGTTGTGCATTCAGTCCAGTCCACTGGTATGTCCTGCTTGGTAGTCTGTATGTGTGCTGGAAAATTAGATTTCAGTCCTCCGTAATGACTTGAGGGCCACGGTCCACGGCATATGAGTACGCAACACCCAGCTCAGGGTGTGTGCATGTGTCTAAGAGTGTAGTAGGAGCGAAAAGGAAGGATGCAGGGGCACCACACAGGATGATGTCGGAGGTAAAGGGCACGTCATACAAGGCAATTGAGGCGCTTACATAAGAGCTCACTTGACACCCACACAAGGCAATTAAGAAGACCGGCACACCTGAGCAAGCAGAAGTGTGCTGTAGGGAGAAGCTGAAGTAGAGAGGATGGCAAGCCAAAGGAGAAGGAGACACTTCTGGATAACAGAAGGGTTACTATGTTCATAATTGTAACATTTGGAAACATAATGAGTTTAGAAAATGGCATGTCATTGTCACTGTTAATTTCTCTCCAACTTGAAATGTAACCATATGACCACCCTGGTCTAATGTCTGGTCAAATATAATATTTTCCTGTTTACTCATCACGATGAAAATATCAAAATGCAAACCTAATAATAGTCAAAATAACTTATTTTTTCTAAATAGCTGCTTTTACAAATCTTGGGAGATAATGTTTAATGTAACAATGGAATAAACAGAACAATTATGACCCAAAAAGGGAAGTGGTTTATTCCATAACCGTGCAGCACACTCTGTATGTGTGGAGAGCACCATTTGCTGTGCCTTTCATCTGGCTTTCCTCTGGTTCCTTGGAAAAGCTGAGTCTTCTCAGAAGATGGCAAGTGACATGATGGGGAAAATTGGGTGTCTGTATGAATTCTAGCCAGCAACAGCCTGGTGGGCAGTTTGGCAAATTACTCGGAGCACGCTAAGATGAAACTTCCTTCTTCCTTTTACACCAGCTCCCCAGATGACCCTCCAGCTAATGTTTGTTCAGTCTTCATTAGCAGGGCATCAAAACTGTACTGATGCCTGTTGCATAATACTGTGTAGTTTTACGACTAAAACTATGCGTTTGCACAAATGAGCTTGCTCATCTTTTTGCCAAATTTTTAATACCATGCTGTACGGTAAATTATTGTGAAACCATTAACCCATGCACAAACCTAATTTACACTCCTACTTTTTGCAAAGACTTATCCTATTTAGTCATTTACAAATGTTTTAATCACAAGAAAATTGATATTCTTATAAGAGAAAGAAAAAAATATATATTACCACATGCATTTTAAGAGACTATCACTAGCCATAATTTAAGATAATGTAACTGGAGGCCTATCTTTGTCCAATTAGCATATAGCTCATACAGTAAACAGTGCTGTCTGAAGATGATCATCAAGGAGTCACAGATGTTTAGACTGATTCCAATATGTCATCTGTTTTCTGGGAAAAGCCTTTGGAATCTTGGAGCTGTGTATGAGCCAACCTGGTGCCTGACCGTATGATTAATCCCCAAAAACCTGTTCCATTTTCTAGGTCGGGCTCCATGGTGATGTAGTGGCCAGATAAGTTGCCTTACACCAAGAGGTTTTCAGGCTCAAATGCCCTCTGGGGCCCTTTTTTTGTGGAGTTTGACTGCTCTTGTATGTATTATGTATGGGATCCCTCCAGGTACCCTGGCTTTCTCCCACCACCCAAAAACAGGCCTTTTACTTTCAACCCTCCACCGTAGAGCCCACTGGTGCTTTGTGACACAGCTCTCTCACACCTCTCTTTTCATAGCCTTTAATGTTCTCCACTTCTTTTCAGTCATCATCTTGATGTCCACATGACTGTGGCTGCAAGACTTCCTTTGATCCGAGACTCTTTGAGACTCTAAAATTGGAATTTTAAGTTTGAGTCGCATTCGGGAATCGTTCAGCCTCATGTCTGCCAGGTTGTGGGAATGCAACAGCAATGTGCAAAGATGAGCGAGAATTATGTCATAATATCTTGAGGTCAGAAGTTTGGAACGCCTGAACCATACCAGAACAAATTCCTCATTCAGTCAACGTTCTTCACCGTAAAGCCAACCTCCTCTTTTGGGGCAAGATGGAGACACCCTCTCTTGTTCAAAGGAATGGAAACATGTGATTACATCCTGAGCAGCTGTTCTAAAGTACTCAGGGGGTCTTGATTCTGTTGGCAACATGCCCAAGTGCTGAATGTCATAACTGAGACCATCTGCAACACTATCAACCAAGACAGGAGCACCACGGACCATCACGGTGTATCTTCAGAGCAGCACACTGCCAGTAGGTGTGAATGGACATGAAAAAGCAGGAAACCAGTCATAGTACTTGGTTTCAGAGCCATCAAATCTTCCTAGAGATAAATGAAGAGGAACGGATGGGGCCAGTGAGAGGACAAAATATACAGAGGTGGTGTAGGGGTGCTACTAAAGAGAAAGGCAGACATTGTGCTTGCCAGTTTAAGTAGGGGCAGAAGGATTTTCAGAAACAACTAAGATCCCAAGGGTGCAAGCCATTAGCCAAATATCACAGGCCACAAAAATACTTTGACAGCTGAGGATCATAAGTAAAAAAACAAGGATTGATCCTTCTTGGACATGCACTGGGAACTGATGACACCCAGGAGAGGGGGTCTGAATCAGAAAGACTGCATCTGAGGACCCAAGATACTTCAGTGACACTTTTCTGAAAATGAATTCTTATTGCAGTGTGACCAAGCTGATGTATTATTGTATTTTTACTGAGATTACACACAGTCAAACACTACACATGTACAAACATGTGTCATCTTTCAGCTCTGTTGTTCAGGTTTCAGTAGCAATTTTTTGCATTTATTCATGACCAGAACAAACATTTCTAATAAATGTGATTCAGGTTTGCCAATAATCTCTCTAGGCTGAAACCATTTCTGAATGGCCACAGTCTTTGTCCCTTATATGGCATTGCATAAAAACGAACATCGTACAGCTGTGTAAGTCTATGGTACGAGCTCAGGAAAACTTGGAAGAAGCATCGGAAGCAAAAGCTCCATCCATAACTGTAGGTTAAAGAAGAAGAATAGCAATGCATCCTCTGGGCTATAGAGCAGATGGACCATCTGACTCATTATATGCACACAGTTCAAAAGCAAGCAGTCATGACGGAATGGAGGCTGCACACGTGAAGGGACCATTGATGCTGAAAGATATATTTACATCAACGTATTACCTCATCCAACCAGCCTATATTTTGGAAAATGCATCGCACCCATTCAGCACACATTATAATAGCTTGATTCCACTAGATGAATAAATAATCTCAGAGTTTATCGTCTGTTTTGTCTATAGGTTTTGTCTACTACTGAATTTAAATGAACCGCTTCATATTCTACGTTTAACTATTCTGAAATAGTCTCCTTTTTTGGCAATATCTAAAATGAGGAAGTTTTTGTCTGTTTTAGCAAGCTTTAACATGTTTCTGCTCCTGTATTTCTGTCTGTACAACAAAAACATTTCTTAATCAAGATTAATTTAAATTTGACATGGAACTGCTGCTTTTTATTTCACAACCAGAAATTAAGTTTACACAGTGATTTTTATGCCTCAAGAACAAACCCCAAGGGGACAAAAAAATAAGTAACAGACTAGAAGAGAGGGCAGTGTCAACCAATAAATGCCTGTGTTATGACTGGGGAGAGGAGCAAGCTGTTGAATAGCTAGCAGTGGTATGCTGCAGTGTTGGCAGAGGACCAAATACAGTATAGTGTGCAGCCTATTGATGTTTAATATGAGGTTTTAGACAACAAAAAAAAAATCAGTAAAATACTTTATAGCCTACGAATAAGAGAGACATTAAACCCCTGCTCTCAGTCTTACTCTCTGTTGACTCTGAAATTCATGTAAATAAAAAAAATGTTGGTTGTCCACCACACTGTGTATTTTTGTGAAGCAGACAAAAGCCTACACTGGTTTGCTAATTCAACTATTCCTGAAGTGTTATGCTCAAAATGACATGCTGAGGTCTGGTCTGTTAATTCTATTAACACAAACGTTCGGGGAGAGGCATGTGTCCACTTATCCCTACTGAATGCTGTCACAATGCTGTAGAGGCAGCGTTAAAAGAACAGATGGAAAAAAGACTTGAGACTTTTGCCTGTAAAAATCAAGATGCAGAATTTTTCACTACACACATGTATGGATGTATATATGCTTAATGTTCTCCTGCAAGGGGACTCTAGTTTGTGTTTAACTGTAATTTCACCCTGGCAGCTGTGAGGATCCACTTTGTTGACCTCCCATTAAGATGCTGCTGACTCAGGAGTGTGCCTCATTGAACCAATTAAACAGCTTAACGCTTGTTTACTTTGAGAAATATTTACACACTGCTTGTGTCACAGTTGCTTTAACATGACAACTCTACTGACTGTCTGGGTTTAGAGTCACACTGGCTACAACAGTAGACAAAATGTGTATGTGAAACTGGCTTGTTTTCAGAGCTCAATAAAGGTTTGCTATGCCAAAACATTACGACCAGACAGATGGGCTTCTTCAGAGTGTGCTGTTTCCCATTGGAAAGTGTCAGAACAGAATATAGACTTGTCTTGGGAACCCATGCTGCTGCTATATGATGCTCTCCACCTCTGAGAGTGCCTACAATATCCACAAAACGCATCAGACCTGACCATCAAATCATGGAGGAACATGGCCCAGTTTTATTAATCATATTTATTTCCTAACTTTCAACTTTCTGTATTTGAAGGTCCTGCTGGGAATAACTTGGTATTAGATACCACACCATAGCTTCAGAATTCTAGGGGCATCCAGAGTTATTTTAGTGGCAACAGGAGGCCCGATTCACTATTACTCAGACGGGATAATGTTATTGTTGGCTGGTGTATGTATATCAGTAAAAATGCTAATGTGAGAATAATGACGCCTGGGGCAGTTGGCTATGTAAAATACAAGACTATAGTCTTTATGGCCTGCAGATATATCTTATAACTTCTACAGAGTAATAATGTTTTTGTTCCCAACAGTGTTAAGATTCAGTAACAAAGTTAATCTTCAAGCAACCACAGCAGAAATATAAATGAAACACAGTTTGATTTAACCAATGAGGACACTATTACTTAAGCCTCACACTGGCAACAGCATGCTGCTCCATCTATTATCTTGCCATTTTCTGCTGTGAACAACTGAGTGACGGAAACTGGGTGATAAAAAAGGTTGACGTGAAATGTTTCATATTACTGAAGCGCCATGCACGGAGTCATGTATAGTATCAATTTTGACAAATTAGTTTATTGTATATTTCAGCAGATTGATCCAAATTTATTTGATAATTGCTTTATTGATGCTAAGTTTGCTAAGATCTAAGCTGAGTGGATACATTTCAGAGAAATATTTGTTATATAGACAATGATGGATGTTGTGAACATTCATGCACTCCTCTTCCTGATGTGTTACATTCTGATTGACTGATAAACTTAATACACTTCTCTGTGTAACTTCTGTACTTTTGGTGTTCGAAATGTGGTTATAGTTCACACCTTTCTTAATGTAACATTTTACAACAGATTTAATTACACTTCTCCCAGTTGCTATCTGAAAGAGAGGGCACATAATATAAATTGTACGAAATGCCAAATGCACTTATATGCTCCAACAGATGAGGACAGGACAGAACTGTCATCTGTAAACAGGACTCACAGAGCTGATGTGACTTTGACACTTTATTTCTAGCCTGTTCATTCTCTAGACACTGAATCACATTATCATACAATGATTTATTCATACACAATCTATTTATGTGTTGACTTAGACTAACTCAATTGTTACCTTTATGCATGAAAGGATGCTGCACGGGAGAGACATAAAAATAAAACTATCAACTATTGTGGCTGGAGAGCATCATGTCACATCTCATGTGTTGCAGTGCAGAGATACAGCTGAGCATGGTGCACCGTTATGAACAGCAACACCATCCCCCCCAAATCTAATTGTGCCATGTCAACTTTGTTGTGAATCACTGCCCGGCACTATACATTTGGATGCGGGAAATGAATGGTACTACTACCCATCCGTCTTGCACTCCTGCTTATATTTTCTTGGGTGAGTGGGCAGTGGCTGAATTATTTTGTCGATAAGGCAGAGACAGATAGATAGTAGTGTCAATGTTGAGCAACATGGGAAGCGAACTTCGTTTTTTTTTTCACGCAAGCGATGCATCTCATTACAATTCTAACAACAACATAATCAATGAATCAGCTTTTGTGCTTATCCTTATCTCAACGAATGTGGAAAAAACATTTTTAAAGACAAAAGTTGGCCTAATGTGTGGAGAGGTTAGCCCAGTTGTTTATTATATGTTCTACCATAATGGCCAGCTTTGATATGAAATGCTGTTAATGCGATTCATAGATAAAGGATGAAAAAATACTGTAAACAGGTTGAGCTTGCACTAATCATTCTTTCTGTTAATGTCGACCATTAACACATTTGTCCCTAATGCTTTTAACATTAGAGATGTGAAAAAAAGTCCAAAGTCCGTGTTGTATCCTAAATTGTATTGTATATGAGGATTACATCAGCAGAGATATTTAACTCTAAAAAGGACATGTAGAATTTGTTCTCTTGTTGTGTAACTATATATCCACTGTAGGTCACAGTGACAAAACTGCAACTTTAAAAAATGATCCAACTGGAGTGACTATGTGCAGTATTTTCCTTCTTTATTCTTCTCTGATCAATTTAGATGATCTGTACAGAGAAAGTAAAATGATAAAGAGTTAAAAAGTGCAATTATTCTCGTTCAAATTTCAGGCCCCAAATGCACAAAATAGCTTATTCTAACATTTCTGTCGAGTCTATCTTACGCAAATATCACACAAACATTTCAAACTTCCCTCGTCTGTGTTTGCGTCTCTGTGGGGATTGTTGTTTGTCTGTGTGTATATTGGTTATAGCCTGGAACTGTAAACACAAAGTCTTGCAGTGGATTGAATTATGGATGGGTATTTACAGAGGTCGGCCCCTCAGGCACCATCCTTTGTTTCTGCTCTGGAGAAACAGAGCAGTGCCAAAGAGCAAATCAGAAGGAGAGGAAACAGGACAAAACAACAGAATGAAAGTGATGAATCTAACAAGAGGCAGTGTCACAGATGGAGCCATCAGGTAGGTATCACACACAGCTCTGAGGATGGAGTCCAACGTTCTGTTGTGTTCTGGCTGAAGTGATAGTATCTATTCTTGGGTTTTCTGCATCTCAGCAGAGATTCACTAACATGACTTGAGCTATGATGCAATACCTAAATCCTGCATGTATACTGTTCAGCTTGTCCTTGAGAAAGTCAGTGGTGGTTTGCACATCAGCAGATTAGTCCTGGTCAAATCCAAACGATATAGGGGAAATGAATGGGCAAACACACTTCTGACTGAACTGCTAGTACTCCCTGACCCTCATCATTTAAACGCATAGCAAAACCCCTAAGCATTTAGAATCCACACAAATAGTAAAGGGAAGAGGTTGGAATGATGTTGCCATGGTAACATGGCTGACTTTCCTTCTTAAATTCCCCAAAATATACAGACTAATGTCAAACATTTTTTTTTAGCCAGCAACGTAAATGCAGCTATAAACTCTCTAAGCCTGACTTTGTGCTCCAACTGCATAATTGATAGTATTTCAGTGTGTGTTTCTGGATGTCAGGAGTGTCTGTTCTGCACACAGTTTTGCACAATTTCCGTCTGCGTCGTGCATCAACATTAATGATGTCTTGTGAACAGCTTACGTAAGAGCTGTAGTCTCCCCTCCTTCTTTTGTAAATTCAGTCACGTCCAACTGGAGCTGCAGACAAACTGAATAATACATTTGTACTTCTCCAGGCAGACCTCTTATTGCACTCCACTTTTATATCATTCCTGTTCTCTCTCTTTTCCCACAAGGATAAGTACATGTGCTTGAGTTCTTCAGAGGGTAAACAGGAAGCTATCTACAGGTTATCTGACATCTAAACACAGAAAAACTGTCAAAAGGAGGCAATTTAAGACGCATCAGAAAACACAGCAAAACACTGCAGTAATCATGTAAGTACAGAGAGAGGTCATCTCTTACCTATCAGGAAAGGCTGCAAAAGAAGGCAGTAACTAGAAAACTCAGCACCACACGGAAGCATAGAGGGTGAACCTAAGCGACTGACAATAAAGGAGTATAGTTGCATGCTTGAAACACAAAGAAATGTTAGAAACGGGGGTAAAAAGTAATGAGGCAGTGAGCTGCAGCTACATGGAGCCACAGGCCGAGGCAAAAGAGGCATGTGGAGGAAAAGAGGGGGAGAGGTGCTTGCTGACTTGCAGTCTGCAACTGAGCTCATCACTCTTTAGTTGTGAATATGGACCATAATCCTCTGAAATAAATAATACCTTCCCTTTTTTAAAAAAAAAAGGCTTGTTGAAATAGAAGCTCACATAAAAATTGCCAAGTCACAGAACCCAATAGGGCAGCAGCTGCCTCCATCTATTACCCCTTTTCTTTTTTGCACTTTGTTATGTTCTATGCATGTGCCTCGGGGTGGGAATGACCGAGTTAATGATTTTAGAGTTGGGAGGGGTGTGCAGGAGCTACAGATGCTATGCTCCTCAACATAAGGGACGTGGAGGCAGACACACACATACACTCACACAAACACGCCGCAACGGACGAAGCCCGGGGAGCGACACGAGCGACAGGTTCTGTGTGGGCACGTGTCCACTGGTCGTATGCTGAGCTTGTCCACGCGCACTCTCACTGTTGCACATGTTCATGCACAAGCAAAGGGGGCAGAAGCACATCAGATACTCTCTTATGTTGACACAGTAATGAAAGAAAGGCTTTTGGAGGATCGAAGGACTATTTGTCCAGTCAGAACAAGACATGAAAAGGACAGACAGGAGTAGTCAGGGAGAGATGAGGAGCATCAGCAAGAACAAAACAAAACAAAACGAGGATGGGGTGCGAACAAACCTTCAGGCTCTGCGTTCTCTTTGAGGACGACTTGCTTCAGTGGGCAGCAGAAGATTTCGTGACACTTAGCACGAAAGGGGGACCCTTTACTCCTTAAATCCGCGGAGTGGATGGAGTCCTGCCGTAACATAATGTACTCCTGGGTACCTGGGGCAGCATCATCCTGGACTGCAGCGGTGCCATAACAGAATGAACGGGGGGTTAGAAAGCTCACCACACACAGAAAGAAAAAGAAAACAACAACAGCAAATAGACAGGGCAGAAACACAGGCAAATAAAAAGACACTAAACAATGGCAGCAGCAGTCACTTTAAAAAACAGTACTATTGTGCATTGTCAGAGAGAAAACAAAAGGAAAGAGTAGAGGGGGATCAAATCGTAAAAGAAGTAACCAGACAGGCTTAGATCAAGAACATCAAGATTACAAAGTAACTCAAAAAAGACAGAAAAACAACAAAGGCACAAGGGTTTATATAAATATACCATTGGTTCACTGAAAGAATAATTGTTCAAATAATACAAACACAGGATAAATTGAAGGAAATGGGAACAGTTCAGTGTTCGGAGACAGTGTTATGGCAGGCTTTTAGCATTCACCGAACCTGGAGCCGCTGCAGCTTTGTAGGGTGGCTGTTAGCTGAGTAAGAATATGATGCAGAGGGCAGCCTACTTATGAATCAGGTTGGCATCATTGAAACATAAATGGCAATGATGGCCGCCCCAATTCATCACATTCTCACCTTAATCACTAAGCAGTCACATGCAATGTCGCATGCACAGGCCCGCAGTTCCTACTGAGAGGCGCAGGTTTACCCCCATTAAGTCATGCATAATGTGGTGGTTAGGTCAACATATGTCCATGGGAACTCTGAGATCCAATGAAAATCTCTTTGTCTCTGATTCTGTCTGTGTGCTTTGGACCCATTGCATTCATGCTTCTCTGGGCACAGTCTCACTTCAACTTCAACCACTGACCTCATTTTCCCGTGTTGATGGATTAGCTACCAGCACATCGGCCAAAACGAATCATATATTATCTCCTTAATGGATTTAAGAGACATGTTTTTTTTTTCTGACGCGATTATCACTTAATAAGAGGGTTATTAATCAGTTGCCTCGGTCAAACAAATACAGTGCTTAATCCTGCTATTATCCATAATGCAAAATTATTTCCAAATTTTGGTCCATCTAAAAGCACAGAGACAGGCAACATGATAAAGGTTACAAATATCAACGATGTCTGATGTCCTGGTATAAATTCCTCTTAGCCTGTTTTCACGTCATGTACACTGCACACTTCTTAGTACTGTACTACCTCAGTTCTTTTACAACAGCTAAAAAAACAAATACAGGCTAAAACATAGCATATAAGACATGCACCATGCACTTTTTCCATGAATTTGACAAAACACAATCAAGAGCAAATGCATGTTTTGTAACTCAGACCCAACATAATTCCACTTTTAGAGGAAAGGTGCAACATCAATCCACTTTTCATTTCTTTTTCAGAGTTCTTGAGCAAATTTAGAAGCTACTCAGCACAGTGTGCAGCCTGGGAACCAGGACATTCTGAAAGTTAAGATAGAATACATCTGCGTGCACATCTTGCTTGAAATAATGCTCTTGTCTGTATTTACCCATGAACCACACAGGCACTGACAAACTAGCATGCAACAGACATTCAGTTTTACACACGTGGTTCCAACTCTACAATACCAAAATCCTCTTTTAGAATAGTGGATCAACTACGACCCAAACAACCTGACACATGCATTGATCTGTGTCTGGCCCACCTTAGCTCTCAATGAGGTGAGATTCAGTATAGCTCAAAGATTTTTTCCCTCTTAAGTCATTGTAAGATATAATCAACTAAAGAATAAGTGAAAGGTCATTTAACAAACAAAAACCTAAAGGCAGAGGGAAACATGTCCACAGGTTTAGTAAAAGGGCTTCAAACCTCAAAATCTTGTCATAAATGTACTCTCCAGCTTCCTCCTCACTTACTTGTCACATACAATAGAACTATTCCTACCAGCATGAGCTCATAACTGAGATAAAAAATTGAGTGCATGTGTGAAAGGCAGTGAAAGGTGTGGCCTTGATGAAAGCATCTATTGGGACTAAAGAAGGCGTGATGGATTATGCAGTAGGCCCTAAAATCTCACTGTGCATGAAGCCAGCCACTCAGAATAAGCTGTCACCAAAGTTCCTGATGGCTGGTGATCTATAGTCAGCACCGGACCTCCAGCAGACATCAATAGATGTCCTTGTCCCCTCCGCAGGAATAAATCTCACGGTAAAGAGAAGTGAGAACATATGGAGGGGCTGCGGAGGTGTATCTTGCTTCAGTGGGTTGATCGTCTATTTAAAGGCCAGAGTCAATTTCGATCAGGTTTAGGGCTTTACACCAACAGTGTGGCAGATACTGATATTACTGTATAACACATGTAAAGACTGGGCTTTCATTAACCTACAGTGTGGCGCACAGGACATAGTCTGCTGTGGTAAGGCACCATCAGTGACACCGAAGCCTTCAAACGCTTCGGCTCAAATGGGGTTCAAGGACACATGTAATCAGCTGTGGCACTCACAGGTTAAAAAAAAATGATTTGCACTCCCATATTCACAGTGTGCTCTAGTCATGGTTTATAGCCATAGACAAGGTGGTGCAGAGTCATCATGGCTTTACAAATGGCTTACTCATTAAATCAGAATAAGAATTAAGCACAGGAACTGGTCTCCAGCCTGAGATTTGTGTTTCAGAAATAGCCTGGCCTCAATGTGGTTTCACAAGGTGCAGAATCTAGCACATTGTCTACTGGGATGCCTTCAGTTCAGTGTGGCTCCATCTCAAGAAAAAGTATTTTTATTTTGGTTGTAAGTCACCTTGCAGGCAGCAGAGAAAGTAAGTTGAGTTGAAGTTGAGGTTTTCTCTGAGACGTGGAATGAGCTTGCATTTTTTACAGGCACTTTTTCATCCCTTTGAGCTCATTGTGTCTCACACCCACTCTTTTGCTTTTTTCCATCACCTTCTTGTACTTAGATTATTGATAACTTAAGGCTACCTAAGGTGACATAGGGCACAGCTCATACAAAACTAGTTGATAAGTCATTTGTTTTTGTATTTGATTTGTATTTTCTACGTATCTTTAAGAAAAACTTCTCACTGTTTGGTATTAGGTATGAATCCTTTTTTGGCTGAGCTTTAGTCTATAGTTTTTGTGGTACTTGGTAAATAGATTTTTGTCATTCTCTGTTGATCCATTAAAAAATATGAGAGAGGCTAATTTCATGAATAGTGAGAGGACACGGTCAATGGAAGAGCAGAATGAAACAGTTCCTACAATCACTGGCAGTAACTCAAATGCAACACAATTTAGTTATGGCTTCAGTCTCACTCTTGGCAAAAGCAATTGATTTACACCAACATGCGGTATGTGAAGAAGCTATGAATTAGCTCGGAGGGCAGTTTACCATTTCATTCAGTTTTTCATCTCGGGAATGTGTCTTACACCTCTGTGGAACACAGAAGGGTTCGGCAGTTCCGGTGGACAACAAAACGAGAGATGTGAATTTACAGTAACACCAGACCTAACTTGTAATGAGATTGTTTTCAAAGGCTTGGAGATATTCAGCATGAAGCCTACATTCATACAAAGTCAGGGCTGCCCGGAGAGTCTCACACAGAAAAAACACAAGCTGTATGATCAGATGCTTAGTGTTTGTGATGACATGTGTCTGTGTGGTGTGCAAGTTCGAGACGGCCTCCTTATTGCTTCTGACAATGGTCTTGTCTCTCTGTTGCTCCTGTTAGTTCTCAGTGCTGCTTTTGACACCGCTGACATCAACATCGTATTATAAAGACATGAGCGGTGCTTTGGTACCAAGCCCGCTTTTGACTGGTTCCAATTGTTGATTGCAGTTTAAATATGCTTGTAATACATCATCTGTAGACATCTTACATAGCTTCATAGTTTTCACAGCTGACTTCTCCTCCTTTTGAGATTTCTGTTGAACTTATTTGGTACTTGGACTAGAGGCCTGCTTTAAAGACAACTAGTTTAATTACTGTGTGTCTTTCCTTCAAACATAACAAGGTACTTTGTGATATATTTTTGTAAGAAAAGAACTTAAAATAACGCAGAGTGGAGTTGCTGGGAGAAAGAGGCGTTGGGTGAATGCACTTCTGATTGCTAAAGCAGCATGCCTGTGGTGATGAAGGCTAAATGAAGGCTAAATTGATTGACAAAACTCTCATTAAATACATCAAATTGACTGCATTTACTGATTGGGGGATCAAAGGGCGTTTTTTTAAAAAAAGGCCATTTTAACAAATTCTGCCACAGATTTTTGTATTTGTATCTCATTTTTGTTTTGGAGCCGTGACGAAGAAGAACAGGTGGAGGATAAATGTGATTGCAAAAGCATTAAGTGCTCACAAAAACAGGGCAAATAGCATGTTTTCATATAAAAAACACACTTTTATGGCAGGTGCCCAACCTCTATCCCCATCATGGATCCCATTACTTTTAGACAGGACAGGATGAGACAGGATAAAGAAACATGATCACTCTCTCAAAAGAAGATTAATTCAAAAGCTCATCTTCACCGCAATTAACGGCTGACAAGAGCAAATAGGATTATAAAGCATGAACATTTGAACTACTACTGTCTACTGATAATTCAGTCTTTGAGTTTTAGAAGAGTGAAACATTGTGGGAGGAGGTTTAAGTGTAATAGGATCAAAAGAACTTGAGGAATAAATTATACCGAGTGGCTTATGAGATATCTCATGACAAATCCACTGCTGTTTACTGACATTTAAAAGTATGTTTTATATGATGCAGCTCATCTTCAATCAGATTTTCAGATGTTGCTTTCCATGAGCTGATTAACACCATGTTGGCAAAAGGCTTCACAAAATGCTAAACAGCTTAAAATTACATATATAATTCTCCAAGACATACAAATGTTTCAGTGTTTATCTTGCATTTCAGTGGACTGAGTTACTTTTTTAATTCATTTTCTATTGTTCATAATAGTTTAATGGTTTGTGGATTCAAAATAAAAAACATATGTGTACACAACACATGTGTTGCTGACTTCAGCGTGACAAACTGCACAGTTGCATCTGGTAAAAATAAATAAATACAGAGCTTTGTGCAATTACTCTTTTAGCAGTCAAGACTAAGAGACATGAAACTTGTCCAGTTCCAACTCAGGAGAAGTAACATGCAACTGTAACAATAATTTTCACAACAGCTAAGATGAATTTTTATTATTTCTGACTTAAACTGTACTGATGTGACTGATTGTCCGTAAGATGACCAACAAGTGTGTTGACAGTGTAAAAACACTGGAGAGTCGCCTGCTTCATATGTGAAAACCTGGCACCAAGTCCAAACTCTTAATGCCTCACAGCTGCAGTTCAGCTCACGCACAGCAGCTCTAACAGCCTGTGTAGAACTCTAATCTGCTGACATGGGACCAAATTGAAAAGCATCGCATGCCACACAATGCAGTGTAAAACCAGGGTTTACTTCATCAGTTGCTCGAAGCTACACAACTTCTACCCAGCACTTTTGTGTTTTCTATATCAAATCTAAAATAATCATTTTAATGCAGACAGACTAGATTTGCAGAAGCATCACAAGAACTTGCTAATGAAAGTATGTCCCAGAGGCTATTTTCTCATGTCATCACAGACTTTACATAAACTAACAATGATTAAATGGATCAAATTGCATGCCGTGCATCCATGTCATGATCTTTCAGAACCACAACCAAATGGGAGAGTTCTGAAAAAGTGTGGAAACTGGGGGAAAAAATATAATTAAAAAAGTTACAAAAGCATCACGGAGAGGCAGTTGAATGTAATCCCTTCTTTGCCTCATCACTCAGTTTAACCGATGATAGCGATTAGAAAATAATGTACAATTTGAACTTGACCTAGATACTGCTTGCCATCTTCTGCTATCTATTTATGTTATTGATCAATATACTATAAGAAAGCACTAAAAACAACTGCACACAATAGAAAATAAAAAATGCCATAGACCTTTATTGTTTTATATTAAAGAAGAAAATAAATCATTTAATGACGATCTATTGATCTTTTTTCGTGTTTCTGTTTGTGTGCAGTTCTTTGTAAGTCTGTATTTTGAATAATAATATATATAAGTAGATCACATGGCATATACATAAAAGCACCTAGACCATTCACCCTTGAGAAGAAAACGAGCAAACCGAGAAAACCATCTGCAGCTCTCCAAATGAGCAGAAACCATTTTAATGATTGCAAAAGTAACAAATGTGGCCTTAATATGCCTGGAACTAAGGTTAGTTCAATACTACTCTACAATCTCAGAGAAATGATTTCCTCTCAGATTGACACCATCTACAGAATTTCAAGTCAGCGTGAGACCTGCAGCTCAGAGCGAGAGAAGCAAAAACTCCAAACTGATAAAAGATAAAAGCATCAGTATTAAGTATAAAATATTGTTTTAATCAGTTATTCATTTACTGTGACTTTCTTTCTCTCAGAATTACTACTGTTGCACAATATAAGCAGTACATATGCCTGCCACTGGCTATGCAGCAAAGATAAATGGAATCTGTCTCCATCCTTTGTTAATTCACATCACCCTATGCACTCTGTGATGCCTCAATGCACAGAGGCACTCCAGGTCTTTCAATAGATGAGGGCGTTAGCATGTTTGCATTCATTAGGTTGCAACTTTTATATCTGGCATGAAACTGAGGACTGGTGCAGATGGAGATAATTCAGGAAAACCATTCATATCTATTACTTAAACACATACAATTAGAACAGCTTCACCATCGGATGTGAGCAACATATAATCATATCACCACGGAGCCGTCACAAGTTGTGACAAGCCTCTTTATTAATTATTTGAACACACCAGTGTTTGATCCAAGCCTCTCTGCCAGGGACACATGGACTACAGCCTGTTCCTCTCCCAGCAAGATCTGATCCCAGACAGATATCGAAACCACTCTCACTTTAGTTTATCAGTGCCCATTTTTCAGTACAACCCGTTGTTAAATAAACACAGCGGAGGGTGAGGGGGAAGAGAGGCAAAGTGGAGGAGTCAAGGATGACACATTTAACATGAACGTAAAAGGTGGGGCAGGTAAAAAGGGACTTGGCCTCAAAAAGTCATCACTGCTCACTAACTCTGCAGAGATTTGCCTCAGTGTAGGCATCCAATGCAAACAGTGCAGTCTTTCATTAAAGATAGATCACAGTAAGACAAACATTTATGTAGCCAAATGTATTAAATTAGCTCTGCTCCTGTTAACACGGCTGTCTGGTTCACTTTAGATTTTTGAACGTTGTCATAACTGTAAGTTTTACATTTTTCATAACAGAGGATATGAGCATTGAAAATGTTAAATAACTTTAATCAATTATTAAACATAATTTTCATAACAAAAGTAGGGTCTCTAAAGGCATTCATAAACAAAGAGGTTTTACAGTTAAGGTTAGAGTGTTCATCCAGTCACCAAATACAAATAACGGCACAGCAGAAACTGTTTTTTTAATCGTTCACTTTATATTCAATGAGTGGCTCAGATTTATCATAAAATGTCCCATTTGAATGGTAATGTGCTCATTTTCTTTGTTTGTCATTATCAAAGGCAGATTATTGCAGCTGAGAGCTGTTCCATTTTAACTATCCAGCAGAAAGGTATGGTGCAAGCCCTGATATTGATCTTAAGACTGCTTGAGTTGTCCAAGATATTTTATTTGTCCTGTTCATGTCCAGGGCACCTCTATCAGTAAAAAGGTTTACGTAAGGTTGTGTAAAAATATCCAGAAAGAAGTAAAAAAAAAGAAAAGAGGAAAGCATTGATACAAAGTAAGAACAAATGTTGGCAGTGGAATGGTGTCTCCATAGATTTTGAGAAATTAAATAAGCATGAGCACTGGTATAATGATGAACCCCTCTGCTGTATTATTTGTTAAGAAATACAGTCAGTTCCAATTGACCCTAGAGTCTCAACTCAATTGGCCTTGGTGCAGGCTTATATAAAGGATTCAAATCCAGACATGCAGAAAAAGGAGATTTAGGAACAGCTAATGCCAAATTTATCTGAATCATCAAATATATGGGATTAGTGTTTGATGGCTCACTTTCCATGATAATGCATTTTTAGAGAGGAGAAATCTCCTCGTTATTTAGCTGGGAAAAAATACAGACATTTATTAGACACTGAAACAAAAAGAGGTGTGGGAGAGGCAGAGAACTAAGTACCATGTTGGAAGCTGTAGGCTGTGTCAGAAAACATTAGAGAAATTCCACATCAGCTTTCCAGCTTACTCTGTGTAAGATTCTCAAACACGCAACATGATGCAGACACAAATTCAGTGTGTTCTGATCAATTTACTCCTCAAAATAAGGTATCTTCCCTGCAAATATTAACTCTTTTATATAAACCACTCTTTTAAACCAGTCTTTTGTCTTTTTTACTTTATAAATCCATTTATTTTGAGTCGATATACCATATATGGTTTTTGTTTTTTATAATATTTTATGTTTTTAATGTTGTTTAAAATGTTTTAATGGGTTCTTTTTAAACTGATATGAACAATAAAAAATAGAAAACCGTCCTATAAATCAAAATTGATACTAAAATGGTTTCTTGTGCAGCTAGTTCTTCAATCTTTATGACCTTATTCGTTGTTTGATCATAACATTTAACAGTACGAAAGGCCACCCTAAGGTAGCACAAGCACTGGCTGGAGGAAACACATCTTAGAACTATATTTGTTAACTTTTAAAAATGTAATTCATGTGACTATTTTCACATTGGATCAAAAAATACTGTCACGTGGCAAAGTTTAGGGTGGGAGTGCATATGTTTGTAAAAAGAATTTTGTGTCACAATCAAATTGCAAAGTTATACATGTACGCCTTTCTGGCTGCTTCCTGGGTGAGTAGTTGTTTGTTGTAATACCACAGCTCCAGCCTTATAAGAATACACAGAACCATTTAAATGTACAGCAGAGGAAGAGGAGTGAGATTTAAAGCCTGACCAAGACATAAATGATGCATTATGTATCTTTCATAAACATCTTACAGAGCCTAAGCATGTTGAAATGACATTTTCCTCTAGTTCCTCTGCGCAAAACATTGAGCATGACAGAAAGTGAGTTTAAAGAAGGGTTGGAAAAAAGTAAGAGGTTGAAAAGTAGCTGTTCCGGCGGAACGTATTACTACAACCTGTGAAAAAACATGACATCTAAGAGTAATTCTGCTAGGAGAGTTCACTCCATCCCCTTTTTACAGACCCAGAAGGCTTTTGTAGAATAAAAAAGTAGTATAATTCTTCTTCTCCCTGACTGCAATCTCTAGGGGGCTTTAAACAAGAACTGTACTTGCTTATGAGCATAAATGGGGCAAAGGGCTTACAAAAATATCATAAATAGGACTGAGGAGGTCGTCATCATACTTAGTCCTAGTTTTGACTAGTCATGGTCAAATCATGTGAAATCAAAAGCAAAAGTACTGTAAGTACACTTTTGTTGTTATTTTTTAATATATAGTTATATATGGAATAGTTCTACAAAGGCATCTGTTAATTTTGGTGTCCTAATATCTAAATACAAAGTCTATATGGATTCTTCTGCATGTGTGCATGCAATGCCTGGGCCAGGTTTACGATCTGTTGTTTACAGAAAGGCTGATCAGGAGGATTACAATCACACAAGCACTGCTTAAGACAGCTGCTTTACTCGATATCAAGTCAGCAACACTTGCCATACGCGACACTGCATACACAACAAGCAGTAAATAGAAAACCCCACCCTCCTTGTATGTTTGAGTCATTCTACGGGCAACGTATAATGTAAGTGGTTCTTTGCTGTGATCCAGTAAAGAGTTGGCACTGTTGTAATGCTTTAGGGGTTAAACATGAAGGACTTTAAGATTCCTATTGAAACTTGAATCTCTTTTGAGGGAAAACAGAACAGAAGAAAGCTTAATTGGAACCATTTTTCCAGCACATAACCTTAAACTACTTTTTAAAAAACTATTTTGAGTCTGTGTGTGGGTGTAAATATAAATCTGGGTGACCAGTTTGACGTAAAATCTCTGTCGAAATTCTACAGAAAACCACAAATAAATGCGTTTGCAGGTTTTCCTGCTATTTTTAGCGTAACACTATTGCTGCCAAGCAATTTGTTGACATCATGTGAGAATAAATATCTGCTGTAGGGAGGGACGACGTGAGGTGAGAAAAAGCAGCAGTTGTTGATGATCCTTGTGTGAAAGTGATGCAGTAACTGAAGCAGCTTGTTACCCTTCCACTCTTTTCCAGAACACGCTGTGGGGAAGGGGGGTGGGGGTAGGGGGGTTAGCTGGAGAGTCTGTCCAAACTGCTTCAAGACTGCACTGATCTCATTCATGTATTCACTCACTGATTGATTGCTGATGCATGAATGGATAGCTGAAATGATTCAAATGAACCAACCCCATGTTTACACTCTCCTCCTCCTGCACGGGGAGATTACACTGTTATTCCCTCATTAATGGTCCACCAGCTGTTTGGGTGTTAGCGTTTATTTAAACAGCCAGTACTTATGTGCACACACCAAGGCCACAAAACACTAAACAGCTTCACAGCGTTGAAGATAATTGCCATGACAACGCCCACAGCTTGGAAGAAGATATGAGAGAGAATTACAGGAGGAGAGACACTGCAATGCACGCAATGTTACATACAGTAAATCGATCAGTTGAAGCAGTTTCCCTTTGAGATGTGGCCTATTATGGTAGTCAATACTTATTTGTTGGAGAACAATTGTATTAATTAAGCATTTATAGCTACATCAAAGGAGCTAGGGGATGTGGCATTTCACCAGCCATTAATGGCTGGTTCTCCACTGCATGCTATTTTATATAACTTTATTACGTAAAGCATATACATCTATATATATATATATTTATATATATTACAAAGAAGAATTATGTCCGGACTTGAAACATACACTAAAAATGAAGACAAGCCGCTTTGCCCATGCTGACGTTCCTTGTTTTGCGTAAAACTAAAATTCAGACATCACTTTAGCAAACATCCTCGTTTGTTCACTACTCCTCTGCAGCAGAAAGTCCTTGTCAACTACACTAAATATTTAATGGCCACATATGTACTGCAAAAGGCTATTTGCGGCAGCAAAAGAGGCTTTGATTCAATCCCTGCAAAGCGCTGTGCTATTTTTGGCTGCAACATATATGTGGAGCAATGACAGAAATGTGTACTGAGTGTATTCTTATATACAAACTTTCTTTTTCAACTCAGATCAGTATTTACGATACATTCAATAGAATATGTATCACATACAAAAGATGGCAGAAAATGTTATGCCGTCTGTATGAAGGAGATGGTAACAGTATACACGAAAGCTAAGCAAAGTTGTAATGGTTCAAAACAACATTTAGTGGGGAGGCTTTTTCCACATTTTCAGCCAACCACTAAAAAGAACTGCCTAAAAACATCAGTATCAGTATTTGTATCTTCACTACTTTGGCTCGCTGCCAAACTGCTCTTTCTAAAAAAGAGCTCCACCATTATCAAGAAGCCGTTAGATTATACTAAAGCAGCAACAGTCTGGAAAAAGCTTAAAGCAATCAAGAGCAGAGATCTGGTCCTAATGAGCCGATTTTCTATCAAAATTTCTGACGCATTCAGCTGTCTGACGTAGGGAAAAAACTTGAATAAGAGCATCCTCTTCATGAATCTGTATTACGTGTGCGCTGGGCAAAGTGATGCAAAAAGATTAAACCGTGCATCTGCGGAGCACATAGGTCAACTGAAGTTTTACATATCAAACAGCAACCACGTTACCACAGTAAACATTTTCACGCATTTTAAAAATACTCTTTTTGGCATTACATATTTACATATTTACTTTTTGTCATTTAAATGTGCCATGTTTTGTTTTAAGAGGTAAGTTTGAATACCAACTGGTTGATTAATAGGACAGAGAGTCCTATGTCCTCCAGAGAACCGTCATCCTTTTTGAAAATGGAATTTATTGACGGTATTACCAACAGATCATCACTCATTACAACAATCTGATTGGTTTGGAGGTTTAGAATATATGTTCACTTTTAACTCTGTTAATGGCTCCTTTTTGTGTAATGTCTCATCTACAGCACACAAATCTACCCAAATTAAATTAACAATGCCATTAAAAATGTGAAAAAAACAACAACACACATTTCATCACAGACCACGGATAATTCATGTCACGTATTTATGTGCTTGTTTTTATGGCGGCCATAATGAGCTTGCTCTCCAGCTTCCTCTCTGACAGCGCTGCCACAAAGCTTTGACACAAGACAGGGTGGCCCACCAGAAACAAATGCCTCGATGCTACACTGGAGCACCCTGGCAGGAAACAGGAGACAATCTTGATGCAGCATCAACTTCCTCTTGTCATTATGGTTGTATAACTACAGGGCCAGATGTCCTATTCAACTGAGATGAAGAGATACTAAGAATAAAGCTAACGTTCTAAGAGATTCATAATGTCATGGAATTGAAAGACAACCTCTGACGAGCATCATTTGAAATCTCGCAGCTTGGCTCGAGTCACACATGACGATCACAAGCCACAGCTCTTGTTCCCATCATTGGCACATCAGACAGATCAGTGGGAGTCATTAGCTAGGCTATGATTGTCCTAACTCTAACTCTTTTTTTACGCCTTCTTTTAATTTTATTCTTTAAGAAATGAAGCGTAGTCTTACATACACATTGTAAGAAAAGTTCAAATGAAGTTGTGAATGGATTTATGTTTTCTGCTGGAGCTCCAGCAAAACTTGTGTTAGCAAATGAGAGAATTTTCAGCCACTTCATCTTTCATGATGGTATGTTAAAATATTTTAAGACTTTCAACTGTTGCTCGGACACAGCAAGGCAACAATGTCTGCTGTGGAATATAAATGTTGGTGGGTTCTAACTTTGTAATACAATTTGTATGCTTTATTCATCCATTTAATATTTAACTGAGTATCAAGGTGATCAGGGTGATGGTAAGTGAATATTCTTGATTTAAAGATTACTTGCAGATGTTAAACCAGGAAGGATTCTCATTCATAGACATTGTATCATCAAAGAATTGTCTTCTAAGTTTTGTTTGGTGGTTTCTTTATC
Organism: Menidia beryllina; assembly: GCA_013363375.1. NCBI lineage: Eukaryota > Metazoa > Chordata > Actinopteri > Atheriniformes > Atherinopsidae > Menidia > Menidia beryllina. Next base: position 2,780,453 of record JABUIW010000031.1, on the reverse strand, counting down.
ATGGATGTAATCAGTTACATTTTCACATTTTAAAGAAAAGGCCACAGGCAATTATCTGCTAAGAATTGAGTGATATAAATCTGTTGTTTTTATTTGTATCTATAAGAAAATTTGTTGTCTTCCTGCTGTTGCATACACCCCAGCCCTTGGTAACATCAAAGCCATAAGCCAGTAAACACAAACATGCAACTGCTGGCAACAGTTTGGAGCAGCTTACTCATCGTTCTCACGCGCTTATGAGCGGTGCCGTGTCTATCAGGTTTTAATCTAACGCACACTGGATTAGCTTTTGTCCTTCATGTGACCTGACCACAAAAACTCCATTATGGCTGAAGGCCATAATGCCCACAGGGACCGTAGTTCAGCACATAAAGCACCTCTGGTTCAGCTCAATTCCCTGAACTTAACTTTTTCACGTAACTCTGATTACTGGGATATGTCAAAAAGCCATTAGGCTCAAGTACCCGTTCCACACAGAAGGTTTTTTTTTTTTAGCTGTACCTTTCTGCCTTCTCCCTAAAATCAATCACAGTGACTTTACAAAAAACAAGCAGAGAGCAAAGATGTGATAAATACTCTTATCAGTTAGGTTTGATACTTAAGATGATGAAAGCCATTTAGCAAAGTGAAAAGCAGGAGCCTTTTCTGCTTTAGACCTGTGGCCCCTCTATCCATATGGGGCTTTGGGGAAAGCCATGGGAGGAGTCTATAAGAATAGTATTAAGGTTTTACAAAAGAACAATAATTCTGCTTGATGTGTCATTGTTTAATGTATTTAAAAAAATAAAAGATATTAAATAAGATTTTTTAATAATAATAATAATAATAGTAATTACTAATAGTAATAGTAATAATAGTAATAAAATAAATAATAATAAGGAGACTGAGTGTATAGCATTTGACCATTATGACGTTACCCCTTATAAAGGAAGTCATTAGAGCCTGCCCCTTTGTTCCACCACCTGTCAGACTTTGACACCCAGAGGAGATGAGACAAGAACCTCAGAAGTCATCAGCACCACATCACTGCATTAATCATCATTCTTCCCGTCCTTGGCATGTCTTCTGCGTTCTCACTACTCTGACCTCTGACCTGTGCCATAAACAGGTGCAGTGACATTCAGCGGGGGCAACACTGTGAACGTGGTACTGCATCAAGACAGCTCGCCAACCAATCGGTGCTTTAAATCCTCTACGTTTGCATCCTCACTGCACCAATCGGGCCACCACAACCTGGAGTTTAACAACTCAAGTTTAGTGCGGATTGATGTGATGAACAAACCATTGAACGTTGAACCACATTACAGAGTTGCTGTGGACAGAAGGTCACAACTGTAATGTTGATCCAGAACTGCTTCCTACTAAATGCAACTTCCATCCCTCTTCATCCCATCTGTCTTTGACTGTACACACTGCTAATTTCCTCTGGCAAGCAAATGCAACCAATTTTAGAGACTATTCAACGTTCAAGAGCCAATGAAATGTGTAAGAAGCTTAGACTGGAAGATTTGATGGTGATATTGTAAGCGGTCGAATTAAAGAAGAAAGTAGCTAAAGTGTTTTGAATATTGCTGGGTTATTACAGTCCAGAATAGAAAAAAAATAACAAAAACTGGGTGTAAGCTGAAGTGTTCATTTCAGCGTTTCGCCTCCAGACCCTTATGAGCAGGTGTATGAAAGGTACCTTTGATTTCTTTTTATTCTTAAGCAAAATCACTTATTTTTCGGATTCACATTTTTTCTCTTAAACATGTGCACATATTTAATATGACTGATCAATCAAAAGCCACAGAGAGACAAACAAACAAAAAGACAATAAAGAAAACCAGTAGTATAACACTATGTTAATGGTTAATATACATTCATGCGGCTATGCTGGATATTTTATTTCATAAAAGCGTGTAGATTGAGCTTTTCTTCTTGATTAATGCTAACATGAAAACTCAGATCACCACAGACTCAATAAAAACAAGCCAAAGACTTAATTTATCACTCATAATCTTGTGATTCTTTCCTGAAATAACTCGTTCTCATCTCCTACCAGCGCTGCTGTCACTTATGAATAATTCAGATAAGAATATACAGGTGAGAATACACTCCACATGACACAGGGAGAGTGGAGCGCTCTAAGTCAGCCCCTTCATTTACAGACGTGGATATGAAGAGTTACCATACTTGGAGCTCACGCAGACTAGCCTATAGCCTACATTATGACCTAGATGGAAGAAAGGGGAGCAACCAGGAGACTTAAACACTTCTCTCCGTCTGCTGTTTCATCAGTAGTGGAGAGTACTCCTTCTCCGACATACTTACAGTAGCAACTTTGTGAGGCCTCATAGGTATATGTGTGGTAGGGATACACCACCGTCCACCAGTAACGGATACATTAGCTTTCCATTGAAGCAAAAAGCGTTTTCCTTTACATAGACAGCCCAAAAAATATATACGCTGTAACTTAGTTAAAGACAGGGAATGACTAACTGCATTCAGATCTGGGCTGAGCACTGTGATTTTCAGGATAGTTAAGGTGAGAACTGTCATCTCAATCACCTAGTGTAACTAAGGCTAAAATGACCAGCATGAGCTCAAATTGAGTAACTGGGCTACTCTGATCTGGTCTAATCTGGGCCGGATTGTTCTGGGTATGTCTGTTGACTCGCTCATCCTCAGCTCTGCCAGAATGAACCCAGAGGGCCTGTTATTTTGGGAGCTCAGCTGAGAAGAGATGACAACATCACGGACTGCTTAAGCTGCTTACATTTCCTCAAGCATTCCCAGTGCAGCCTGGGATCTACACTGTTCGGTTTGCAACAGTCACTGTTGCTCCACATGCATGGAGTGCATGTGAACAGGCGCTGTGGTGGACCCACAAAGCATTTAGATCTACACAGTTATACGGAGAAAAGCATCTCCTGGTAATAGTCATATCAGTGGGAAGCATGCATACGGATCAAAGAGAGTGTTCGTGGTGCCTCAAGATGAGAGAATTCCAGAGGCCTGTTAACTGGGGTGGGACGAGGTAACAGAGGTAGAGGATAGATACATCAGGAAGAAATCTGTAAACTGAAGCACAGTATTGACTTTCCAAAGATACGAATCAGTGCATCCACTATTTCACTGTCTTGTACATTCTACAAGTCATTCAAAGACGTTTTTAACTTTATTGTGTACTTTTGTGTACAATCATATGAAGGTGTTTAACCTTGAACTGTACAGTGCGTGACTTTGTTAGTTTTGAATTTTCTTTTCGTGACGTGGATTTTTAAAATGTCTAAAATAGAAATTGTCATCAATCCATTCTATTGTGTGAACTCAAGGTGTCAGAGAATGAGTATGTGGGATGCTGCTCCACAGAAAATACTCATTTTGTGACAATAAACAAAAGTTATATAGTCTATTTTATTCACTATCCACTTGATTCAAATGCAAATTATGGCCATTTAACTGTTATTTACAATAATGACGGCAATCAAGTATGTTGTAGATGTACATTTTTATCCATTTGTAATAGTTTATAACTGTGTGCGGTCACAAGTACTGGATGCAAGTGTTGGATGGATAAGAGAGCAATTTAATAAAGGGTATGTAGGATTTATTTAATGTACAACAGATGACCATTGCTGCCTGTGTTATCATATTATTATTTTTCTTGAGTTGGTAATGCCAAACTTTGCATAATCTATTTGAAAAAAAATGAAAAAAGTTACATAATCAATTTGAAATTTCCACCACATGGAAACTCACTTAAAACCTCTTATGTACTGCTTGTTTTTGAGAACTCTAGTTCAAACGACACTTGACATGTTTTACATAGTGCAGCAAATGGGTTAACAGCATTGCAGCAGTCCTGTCACTTTAGGCCTGCTTCATCGTGTGAGATGATATTTTAACAGCAGCCATCATGCCGACATGCCGAGAACAGTCCACTGCAGTTATTGTGGCTCGGCCTGCACTTATACAACCCCAATCCCAACAGCATAGTCCGGCTCCCGTAAAAATTTGTTGCCCAGGATATTACAAGCTCATCTTCCAGATGAGTGACATAAAATCTGACAGCGTGAAATTTAAGAGTGTCTGATGTATAAAGTGGAGGCTTTAAAGCACGTGTAATAATGAGTCTGTTAAGAGTAACTTGCTGCGGATGGAATTAAAGGGATGGAGGAGAGGCATTAAGAAATATTGCTTTTGAAAAAGAAGTGCTGATGTGCTGCTAGAACTTGTTTCGAGTTGTGAAAAAAAGTGAGGAAAGAAGAGGACAATGAGTTGAGTAGTTTCTGAAGATTACATAAGGCGGCTTTTTCCAGGGGGCATTTATCAAGCAAATTGCAGATACATCCTTTCTGAGGCAACAATAATAATAATCTCTCCAAAGCAAGTTTGGTTTGGTTGTTGTGTGAATTTGTCGAAACTAATAATGATGGTATTAGGATGCTTTCTTTTTGAAAGATTTGTCTGGCTGTGCAGGGGTTACATTAGAGGGGAGATAGACGGGAGGATCAGTCACAGGTTATATGTGCAGACATTCATCAGCATTCAGACTGCTGCTGGCTCAGACAGCTTCCTACAGCACAGCACGCTTCAAAGTGAGAGAGACGGGGAGAAGTAAGAGGAGAAATCAAGAGAACGTAAGAGAAACCCTCCAGCTAAGAATGCACATACCTCTTCCATGCAAACTTTGTTCATGTTTGAGCAGTCATAGGGCTGGCAGGAGGAAGAGCAGCGTACGTGAATGGGTCCTAATCATTCATGAAAATGTCAATATTCTGTCTTGTGGGAAACAAATCGCTGACTTTTATTGGTCTCTCAAAACACTCTTTTCTAGGTTTGTTTGCAGGTAGCTGGTCGGAAGAGACGCCACTGAACTGACTTATGTTAAAGATTGCTGGGGGGGGGGGGTTCTTCAGATCACTGAAATCCTGTTTTTTCTTAATGAATTAACACTTACCCTGCTTTAAAAAAAATGTGAAGTTAAGGGCCATGATAAAGGCAGAGTTTTCTCCATTTGAGCAGACACTGCACCTCCTTTAAGACTTAAAATGTCATCCCTCTCATGTGGGCATCGGTGGTGCAAGACATGAATGTTTACTGGCTCCCAAATACACGTCTGTGAAACATGCAAAACACTCATGTAAACACATTTTCTTCAAATATGGACTATGGACTCAGGTGCATGCAACAGTTACAACCTGTTCACTGGAACGTCTGTAAAATAAGCTAAAATTACCCAACCAATCCTGCCCCATGATGTGTATTAGATAACACGCTAAAGCCCGGGTCTCCTTTACAGCCGTCACACCAGCCCTGCCAGACGCAGCAGATGGAAAAGCCATTAGAACTACACTAGCTTTCACAACTCCTGCTTTGGGGGTTTGCTTTCACACAGTCTGAGATTTAAACTTTGACCTTTGGAAATAAATACCCAGACTCCACTTTCCTCCGCCATGACAGCCACTGTGCCCAAAATACTGGACAACAATTGGTAAACAGTTACCATTAAGCCTTTCAGTTTTAACCATTTCATCTAAACTATACTTTCATATCTGAACTCTTTATGCTGTAAGTACAAATATTTCTTCAGTTTCTGAGTTTAGAAATTATAATCATATTGCTAGTTTGGTTTTACTGACTTTTTCTACTTTCCAACTCTGTACAGATCCAAATTAGTGAGAAAAATATAGACATAACTGAAGGTATTTTGCAAACATGATTGTTCAAAAGAGTATCACTTATTTGATTTTTTTTCTTCCACTAATTGTATTTTTAAACAGAATATCACTTCTTTCCCTGTTTGCCATTTTTATAGAAATCTATGCCATCTATATCCTGCATGGGAGCCTTTAGAGCACCCACATAACCACTCGTTAACAAGCCCAAACTGCCAGGATTCAGCATTATAAATGAAAGCTTTAGCAGTGCCTGTTAGAAAATCTTCCACCATCAGGTCATTTTTTTTCTCCATTTTTCTGCTTTCATCTTCCCTTCAATCAGCAGGCAGGGTGCCGTGACACCACAACTTAATAGTGAGCAGCAGCAGGCAGGCGGGGAACGCTTTGCAAAGACAAACAACTTAATTAGTGGCAGCACAGCTTTAATAAGTTCATCTCAAAATAGTTAGGAAGAGCTGGTGAAAAAAACAGAACATCAGCAGCTCCGTAATTAGGGCTCTGCAAGATTTTGACGTCATATCTACAGTGGCAGACACAGTCGTTGTGTTACTGAAAGTTTCGCTGTGTTGTTGGGATTAAGATGTCAACAAAACATAATTTTGATAATTCTGAGCTGTCAGTTGTATTTTGGCCATCTCCACTGGACATTTGCAAAGTAACAGCTCATTCTTAAGGAAGAATTTTCTTTGTTTTGTTAAATATGCAGGTATTTAATGCCAATTATGTATGCCAGGTGTGCATGAGTACATTTGTGCATACATTCATGTTCTGCTTTTAAGATGCACTGAGACATGTCTGTACTGTGCTTCCTGTGCACACTCCGTTTTCCATCTGTATAAAAATATGCCACAAAGGAGAGCAAAGAGAGAATTGACAGAAAAAAAACAAAACACTTTCCACCCCACACACCTGCTCAAACATGCAAATATATACACATCCCACCAGGACTTTCACCTTTACTCAGAGGAGGACGAGCACACATAGTGCAGCATTCAACAATTTCAACACAACACTTTGTCCAAGCATTCCACTGTCCATGACAGGGCAGTGCAGGCAAACTAGTACATAATTACTAAGGAAATGGCTAAATAGTCAGAGGCTGTTGTCTCACCGGGCAAAATAAACCCAGGTATTCATTAGGTCAAACCGACACATATTGATTCTAACACTTGTAATTCTGTTCTTATCATGGCACAAAAAAATATTTCTGATTACTTTACCAATCCACAATCTGAAAAATTCTGTAAATTAAAAAAACAACAAAATACAAAAACAAATTAAGTGCAAAGATAAATCCTGGACAGAGGCCTATAGCATTAGTTTTCAAAAATCAGCTTTGGCAGATTATATATGTCTTTAGATCAGCTGCTATCCAATTTATTGCATGCCTGGACAGTAAAATGATCATTGCTTTGCATGCCTGGCCGTAAAGAAAGGTGCTGCCATTTAGTTTAATCACCAGTTAAGCCAGCTGTCCGTATGAGCACTTAGGTTGGTTTGAATTTCACCCCGGGTCACTTCACGTGTCGAAGAACTGTTAGTGCTTTTCCCAAAGCGGACAGACTGGTGTGCATTCAAGATAAAAAAGAATTCAGATAGTTTTTCTATGTGTGTAGACTGTTTTGGGTTGGTGGGCATGACTGCGATCCCATGGGCAGAACCGGATGAGACCCGGAGCCAAAGACAAGAGACCGGTAGAGAAACTGAGTGAGACTGATCAGCCATCTGTCCCTCTGAGCTTTGCAGCATGGAGCACAGAGCCAGCAGCCACCCACACAAACACACACAACCTCCATCCAACATTAGCCATAAAAATCACAGTGTATTTGCAAAGTACGCTTTATGCATGACGTATAAAAGTGTCAACAGACTTAACTGTGGCAATCCTGAGAAGAATGCTTCAGTCTCCATTACATTAACTAATGAAACCATAAAGTTAATTAAGATTTTAATTGTACTATATGGATTTTTT
>JABUIW010000031.1:2733598-2772715 GCA_013363375.1 Menidia beryllina | reverse complement strand
GATAGATAGATAGATAGATAGATAGATAGATAGATAGATAGATAGATAGATAGATAGATAGATAGATAGATAGATAGATAGATAGATAGATAGATGGATTTTCTGTAACTCTCTAAATTGTTGCAATAATGGATTCCCATGTTTTAGATTAATGAACCAAAAAGCTTTTTAAGGTTTGTTGTTTTTCTTTTATCATTTGTGTTGAGTGTGATGACTGATTTTAGAGAGAGCATGAGGACTGCCTCCACACAGTGGTAAACACACATCCCACCGAACATGCCCACAAGGTCTCAGTTCATGAGCAGACACACCACATATACAAATAAACTGAATCAATCCATGGAAGGGAAAATCAGGGACCGGCAGCAGAGGAGTGATGACATTCAGTTTGGCATTGTTTTAAACGATGATCCATTGCAACACTCTCCATCACATGGAGACAGTATGCATACAGCTTTCAAAGAGGACATGCTTCTTTTGAGTGTCAGAAGAATATTAAGATGTACTTGTGTGAAAATCTTTGAGAATCCAACATGGTTCACATTTGAATTATTCATGGTCCACTAGGGAATGTTTCAAGTGGATGAAACAGGATGTTATTTTTGTAGATTCATGCATGAAGACCTTCCGCAGCTAAACAAAGGTCTTGTCATCTTGGCTTTTCTGTTCTTTTTGGTCTGTGTTAACTCTGACAGACGAGAGGTAGAAGCAAGAGGAAAAGAGACACTCACCGGGATTTCTACCAAACAGAATCCAAAGTTAATTTAGCAGATTCTGCTCTTGTGTACATCTGGCATCTGTAAAAGTAACAATGCTATCCAGTCATTGCTGTACTGTAATCAAGTGATGCTATTTCCTTATTGGCTAAACCCATGCAGGAGGTTATTGAATGTCATTTTGATTATTGTGTAAAAAGGACAACAACAAAAAAAATGGCTTCCAAACTAGTGACCCCTCAGTTTGTGAAAAACAGTTAATACTTCATTTTAATCCCAACCACAATCCATTTGCAACCAGAGAAAAGTATTTTGGATTTCTAACTTCCACCATGTAAGGTTTTAAAATGTGTCTTGGTTGAGTGTTGTCGTGTTACAAAACCTAATATAACATACATGACATACAATCAACACATGAATGATTAATGCATATGACCACGTTATCACCACCCTCTTTATGAGAACTGAGCGGACTGTTAATGGAAATACTTAAAAATGACACATACTCTCACATTTCAGGGAATTTATATCTGTTTAATTTTCTCTTAAGAAAAGCCTGAGAGGGCTTTGCATGTGTTAAGGAATAACTTTAGACGACGCCATATCCTCGATATCACACATTGTAATCATTGGTACCACATCTGGACATACTAGTTGGAACTTTGCAGCTTTCAAGTAATTTATTAGAGTAAACTCCACAAACTGTGTGATTTATGCCGATGTAAAATATAATGTCCTCGATGCATATTGCAGCGCATCTTCCATTCTGATGTATAACGGATAACTAAACAGATTAACCCATTAAAGCAAAGAAAAAGATAAAAACAGAAAACAAACACAAATAGACGTTTTTTTTAACGGTATGTGAAAGAACTAGCAGTCTCTGAATAAGGTATATTACCATCTCTGTCAGACGTGATGTGAAGGTTGTTATGATCTAAAGGTCTTTGCACTGTTACCATCACAGTAATATATTTGAGACAACAGCATGCACCATCAGGCCGGGCTGAGCAGCTGACCACTCGATTACGCAGCACACCACACACACAGAGACATGACATGAAGGTCAAGACCGCAAGGACTTCAGTGTAGACGTCCTCTTCTGCAACGGGTTTGTTGAGAATGACAAAAGCCAACAGGAGCCAGAAGTTTGACGGCATACGGGATATGATCTGGGGGTGTGAATGATCCAAAACATACTATGTGTTCGAATTTGCCACTGCAACCTCCGAGCAAAATGAAGCAATTTGGCATTATCGTGTGTAACCTTTTCATCTGGCCCACAGCACCATTCATCTTCTTTATGGGTGCCAGTTCTGTTGTTATGGATTACTGTTAGATCACTGCCTGCCACTCTCTTACTCCCTCTTTGTCCCTTTGCTTAACTCTCCATCACTTTGTCTCTCTTGGTTTCTCTCTCTGCACTGCAGTGTAGGCAGTGACTTGTCTCCTCTAATTACTCTGAAAATGATGTGATCATTCACCACAGAGAATCTCTCTGACATGTGACAAAACAAGGAGAAAGTTTGTCAGGTAGAAAACTGAACAACACTGCACTCTGTGGTTGCTACAGGTCCTTTGACTTTATATAGAAGTTATGGGACTACGACATTTGTATTTTAAGGTTTTTGCCTTGACAATTGTTTTCGAAATAGCTCAATGTTGCCAAAAGTTGGTCTTAGGGTGTATATACTCAACAGCCGTAGTAGCTTGTAATCCTAAATAAAGCTTATTAAAATCAGATTTTTTTGGAAATTTCCTTTTTTTGCTATTTGGGAAGAATAGAGGCCCAAATAAGTTTGCTACCGAGACTTTGTGATTCTGCTAGCACTTTTAGACAGTTGGTATGATGACGTGTTGAGGCAGAGGCTTTTAAATTTAGTCTATATTTCATGCAGTGTAATCCAATGTGACTTCCTGACACTCCAGTCACACCACTGATAAGATTTATCACCCTTTTCTGGTAAGTAGATAGTGTTATATAACAGACAGATACGAGAAAGGGGGCCGAATGGCCCACCATAGAAAATGGTACAATGCCCATAACATAAAGAATCTTATAATGAAACGGGCGTATATGAGCATTCTTGCCAAGAACAACACACTTCTGATGAACTACATGCGAGGTGTTTTGAATGCTACTATTCTGCACCCTGACAGCAGAAGTCCATCCTTTTAAACTTGGCAAATATTTGAAAAGGAACAGTGTCAGGACATTATAAACTTTTTTTTTCCTGTATACCAAATCCAAAGTACAAGCTAACAGCAGCAGTCAAAGTTTCTTCACCCTATATTTCACACAAGGAATTCCCAGAGGTGGGAAGACATATGGCCCATATTTTTATTTTAAACACATAACACACAGCAGTGTTAGCTCAGTTACATGCTGGGGAAGCAGCCCCAACTTGTGGGCTGTTGTCCTCAGTAGGAGCAAAACAGGAGTTGAGCTTTGAAAATGTTACCGAGGTGTATCCACTGTTCAGTGTATTGGGCTAATACTCTGACAATCAGTTGATCTACAATAATCTGTGATTAAACTCCAAGGTGAACCCTAAAGAACATTCTAACTAAAGTCTGTAAAATGCAGTATAAACATTCTATCATTTTCTTCTCTAAAACTGGAAACTGGAACGTAAGCGGGCTCTCTTAAATTACAGTAGTGAGCCTGTTCATTACCTTCTTGCCACTTATTTCCTATTCTAACACGCCTCTTCCCACCGACTCTCTCACCAGCTCACAGAGTGTGTGAGAGCTTGAGAGCTCAGTTTGCTGCACGTGTCTTTATAACAGCGCGTGTTGGGAAGGTACCAAATCCACCACCTTAGACTGATGACTCCCATGCTTATCGGGGCTTTGTTGCCGTGGCAGCATCTCATTATGTAAAAGATGTCTCCCAGATGAGAGGGAGGCAGGCGCAGGCATGATGCTCACTGCTCCAGACTGTGTAAAACTGGCTTCAGGGACCAGAGAGCGATTGTTGCTATATTTAGCAGTCATCTTAACAATGTCTTTCTTCTCTATTCTTTGCCACATCCACATATTTCAATGCTCACCTCACCTTTTTCACACAGCGAGGACTAAAATATTGCTCCCTTTAACACACAAAACCACACACAGGAGCTCTCTCACTTTTCACTTTTGAGTTTGACATTTAATACTCCAAGGCATAATCGAGAGAGATTCTAACTATATCAGAAATTCTATTATCTTCTTATCTCTGTTGATTTTGCTCTGAATGTATTACCCCCCACCGCCGTACGTCTTCATCAGTGCTGAATAAATGAGCACACTCTGAGGAATAATACTAATGGCTTTGTACTATGCCATCTTGCATATTCTAGCTCAAGGAGTACCAAGCGCCTTGTTCATTTGACACTAAATCTTGTCCACACACATGGGTTTATGTCTCTGACTTTGATACAGGGGAGGTTAGGGGTTTGTGTCCATCTCATTGTGTGCACATTAGTCAGGAAAGTTTGCAATTTGTCTCTGGCAATGTAAGGTTTAACATCTGAGTTAATTAGGAATATAATAGATACCAACATTTTGTTTGCATCTACTGCCGATATACATTAATCAAGAAAACTGAGCTCAAAATCGCAGATCATCTCCTTCATCATCAGCCCAAAAAATGCACCTCCATTTGTAAAGTGAACCTATTCTGAGAAAGTAATGATTGTTATTGTGTTAGGATTTGGTTATAAATACTCACTTTAGCATAGTATGCTATCACATGATCTATGCATATTATTGATTGTTTCATTTTATATTATACCTATGGTTTGTATTGAAGTTTCTGGCTGTAACCACAGATTCTCTTTGTTCTCTCTTTACTTTCTATACTTTTTCTCTGTTGCATTAGATCCACGTCTTTAAGTCAACACATACACACACCATTTGGTACCACATTCCAATGTCATCAACATGAATTAGGACCTGGCTTGTTAGTCTGAGAGGTAACTAACCAATAGGACTTGGTTGTGTCCAGTCCTCCTTTTGAGGGGTGTGCCCAGCCCAGGAGACAAAGACCCATCACACCCAGATCTCGGAGCTCTTTGCCGACTGAGACCCTGAGAGAGAGGTTTCCTCTGTGAAGAGCCCAGCGCTGAAATACTTTACCTGTGACCCAATAAATGTCAATTTTTACTCTTGATCGACTCTGGTTTATTCTCAGGTTTCCAACTAAAGAATCGGGCTAACAATTGCATGATCAGTGGTATCCTCCAGAGTACAGATTCCCTGCTTGGTGACATAAGTCATCACTGTAATTAAAGAGCAGCAAATGATTGAACTTACTGCTCCAAACAGAACTCCTTTCAATGCACAAAAATAACACATACATGTAATTTTCAAGTTGGTTTTCAACGACAACAGTGTTGAGTATTGTCAAATGCAAGCATTTTAAGTGCTGGTAAAGGCACAATGCCATTCCATTTTATCACAATGTAAATGTCAACGCGAGCAATGTGACATTATGTAATAATGACGCATGTTGCAAGCAAACTAGATTCAATTTCTCTGTTTAGCTGCTACGAAAAAACTGGATTGTGCAAATGTCTTGAGCAACAACCAGAAAAACAGGAGACAGGCCCTGCGATTGATTGAAACTACAAACAGGAATGGCAAATTAGGGACAGAGTTTCGGAAATTCTAATGAGGTTGAAAGCCTTTAAAAAACTCATGTTCTTGCCCTGTTCTCTGTCGAGCCGTGTCATGCACCGCTTAAATGATGTTGACTCAAGCTCTGGTGAGGAATCATCTCTCCTTTAGATCTGATGTCAATGATTTTCCATCCATTTCTTATGTCGTTTATCATATCTCAATCTTTCCTCCTTGTCGTCCTTTGTTAAAAATGGCTTCTTAACAACCTTAGATGTAGAACATTCTTTAACAAAATATGGATTAAATGAATGTCTGGATACAAATCTCTGTTGCCTCTTTAGGGTTGATTAGGTTTTCTCCTATTTCCTAAGGAAAACTAATAATGTTCTTCTGCTGTGGGCAGATTTTCATGCTTCTATGATCACTGACCTTTTCAGTTTTGTTTGTTTGTTTTTTTCATTGGCCACTCTATATATTGTGCTGCAGTATATCAAGATTTTAAGAAAGCTTTTTTTTTATTTGGTATTTGTAGTCTGTCAAGCTGTGTCATCTGTGTTAACATATGGGGTTTGCTCAGTGATGTATACATTACCAAACAAAAAGGCTAAATGTTTCTATTTCACACTTGTAGTGTCTTCCACATGAATAATATTTTAAGGTTTTAGAATATCTTGATTATATTTTTAGCCTCAATTTCCCCTAACCTCTTGCACTACAAAGCTCTACGACTAGCTAGACTCCAAGACCTGCTTTCTTCTGCTGACTTTGCTCCCACTTGTCCAGCCATATCCGTTTTTTATTAACTCGCTTTTATCCCTTTTATATTTCGTAGTAACTCTAATTAGTCTGTGCCTATCGCTATCATTAGTCCCGAGAAAGATTTGAAATATAGAATCAAGCTGGCAATAAAACCTCTGAAGGTGACATCATTTCGAGACCTTGGCAGAATTACTTCCTTGATGTCGCTCTGAGGAAAAATCACAGCTCTCTTCAATCTTTGACTGACAATAATTTCATGTGATGCTGCTCTTGTCCCACTAGGTATTGTGTTTGAGGTCTTTGATGATTACAGCAACCAATGGATCTTTTCATGACCTTGAGACACAGTAATTGCTTCCGTGCCCTTTTTCTGCCCTCAGAACCTTCAAAATGGACTCCCGGTTTAAAGAAAGCATAACAATGTATTTTGCCATGTGCATAGAAGCACAATACGTTGTGTAGTTCTGTGTGCAGCACATACAGTACTTTAAGTGAGTACTTTATATGCTACATGGTCAATTAAACACTTGAACTCCTTCAGTTATCTCAGATGCCCCAGAAGTATTTGATCTGGGGTAACTCCATGAACACTGGGTTGCTGAGTAAAAAGTAAAGACTTGGGAGGAATTAATTGCGTATGTCATTTGGTAAATCCATACTATCAAGATAAAAAGAAAATAAAGACAAGGTCAGAAAAATGTGTTCACTTCGAGGGAGCGGTGGTGAGCAGAATAGACGTTTAAAGACTCTTTTCTGCTGATGTCCAATTTGGCAGAAAATAGGCCATTGGGGAAAGTGTTCTGACGTCCACTTTCTCCTCTATTCAAGCTCTGAACTACCATCTACACTTTTAACCTTAACTTGCTCTCCAGTGTTGCAGGATCAGGAGCAAATGCAGCCTGCCCACTCCGAATTATTACACAATCCCGGTCATCCCGGTTATTGTTATCTACCAGTTTGACACACATAACCACAATTATGGGGCATTACATTTAGATGGGATTAACTGCTGAGTGCATATCTGAGAGTACATTGCAGTAATCCAAAATGAACAGGTAAGTAGATGATCCCACGCCTGTTTTTCAGAGCTCCACACAGTTACTTTGATGATTTAGTTCAGGTGTGGAAATTAGATCATTATCAAGAGCCCAGATCAACATCAGTGGGCCATTGATAAATCTGAAGGAGGCCACAGAAGCAGGCCATTGAAGTAGGCCACAGTGGTCAAATGCAGCCAATGTCTGGCTTTAATAAGGTTTAGTATGGTACTGAATTGTACTTCAAATCAGAGTCTGTTGAACCTGCTGTTAAAATATCCATCTTTTCTTTTTTTTTTTTTTTGGTGCCTGTTCAAACGATAAATATCAACATAAAATAATTCCGCTTTTGTCTAAAACATAAAGTGCAACTAAGGCATATTCAAAAGAAAAAAAATCATACTTTGTCTGTGTATCCCTACAGCATATTTCCCAGAGTACACCCAGATGCCTTAACAGTGCCTTTAGGTGAATAATGATACAAAAATTATTTGGTCAATCTGACAGTGACAGTTCACTTGGTCTACAGCTCAGAAAATTAACAACCAGAGGAGCTTTGTTTGGACATAACCTCAGAGGACCGCTGACAAAGTCCCTCACCTCAGAAGACATGTACTTCTGTGGATTACCAGCAGCAAGCTGACTAACCCATCACAGATTTTAAGGACAGAATACCTCTGCCAGTGATGACGTCAGACAGTATTTTTCCATTTTCTAAATCAAGAAACTAATACTGTAGGATGAAAGCCTTTGCTTTGCCCAGACCTGTTGCAGATATGCATCATTTCACCAGCGTATGATAAAGCACGTCATACTTTTGGCATTAGAAACTAGAAACAGCTAAAGAATTCTGCTGTCACAAAACCACACAGAGTTTCTGAATACACCACAGATAGAGAGGTAGAGGCAATGTACTGATCACAGGGCATCCTGGGTCACTTCGAGCCAAAAGCTGACAGAGGAATTGAAAAGACGGGACTGACTTTCTCCAACAGCGATCAGCACACAGCTCAGAGATGGAGAGTGTCAGATCACTGATGCCACTCAGAAACAGTTTCCTCTGGCCTGTGTCATTGGATTTGCGTCAGTGCCAAAAAAGTATCTAACCAGGGACAATTCCACCACTTTGACAATGCAAAAACAGCATGTCCTCACCAACCCCACTGTTTCCCTGAGATAAACTTATATAGACCATGGACAGTTTATTGCCACCGTGTCGTGCATTTATATTTTTTCTTCGGTCAAATGAGATATTAGAAAGTTGTCCGCTTCCTGACTTTAATTCGACCTTTTTTTAAATAGTTGACAGGAGAAGCCCAAACATCCTAAAGAGACTGTATCAAATACCAGAAAATCCTTTGAGCTCACTGTATAAAAACCCCAGATCTTGTGAGTGGAGGTCCAGCCAGTTTTATTCTCTTGACCACAGGCTCCCCAGAGGTGCTTCTCAAGCAGGCACTTATTATAGAAAGATCCTAATGACACTGTGTGCAGTTTTTGCTGATGAGATTAGAGTAGGTGTCTGTATTGTGGGGGCTGGAGATGCCTGTTTTGTGATAAATGAAGCAGCTCCAAACGCTTCTCTTGGCATCCATTGATTCAATGGCTGGCCTTGCCCCGAATTAATCTGCCTGCAAATATGCAAGACTTATGCCTTCTGCTATGCTCATATCTGCAGTTTGTGGCAGACATGAATCCACTGGCTGACACCTGCAGCCACAGAGGACAGTATATCAGTGCCCCGCGCAGACATGAGGTCCAAAGAGAGTGACAGGAAGGCGGTCAAAGTTATTGACTAACATTAATGTGGCATAAATGAATTACCTACAAGAAATCAGCAAATTGATGATAAAAAAGCAATCATAAACGCATACATGCTGGCTCTGCGTGGACGCTGTTGGACTGGGCTGCTGTGCTGTGATGAAGGCAAACGGTCAGGATGAAAATGTTTCCATAAATTATGCACAATGCCTCAACACAACTCTGTTATTGCACGAACACTTGAGTTATGTCGCCGAGATTTCCGGTCCAGGAAAAGACATTAATCCGATGGAGTGTGCACGTCACACGCGCGTTAGACGCATCGTATTGTCTTATGTCTTAGCTTCTAGACAAGGAGGAATAACACACCACTATTCACTGGTGCTGGTCAGATTTCCCTTTATGCCACTGTTACTTTTTGTCTACCCGTCCCTGTATTTTCACTGCCAATCCACAACAAAATGGCCAATGAATTATGCGATTTGAGTTATACGTTTTTAATCGACTGCCTTTTGACACAATAGCTAGTAGGAGGTTCTGGTGCCATATCAATACCGTGTGAACTTTTTTCCCCTAAAATAGCCTTTAAACTTTTTAATCTTTAGGTCGGCTTGGTAACATTGTTTACGAGTGTAAACTTTAAATGTTAACTAAGATAATTAAGTTTAAACTTGTATTCAAATGTTCATTAAAGGTTTTTTGTTATCATTATTTATTAAAAAAATAATTAGCAGTCAGCAGTTTCTGAACGCTCAGTGTTTGCTGACACAAATATATGAGGATGGCAAGTGGTGCTGGTTTCAATGACTTGTTTCCCGAAATCATTAATGGGACAGGTGGTAGCCGAAATTTGGCCAGTGCTACTTGTCTCACTGCTGTTCCATTCTCATGTTTCGCTCAAGTCCCCCAGTAGAGGGCTGCTGACTCCTAGAGACTCTCCCAGTGATGCAGACAGGACTGTGTTGATTTTAGCCTAACATTTAAAAAAGCAGTGCCATATCAGTTATCAGTTGTGTGGGAATTGTTGGGCTTCTGTAAATAACTTCAGAGTTGGGTCTGACCTGCTCTGTTTGGCAAGCGCTGTGAGATAACTGTTGTTGTTATTTGGCGCTATACAAATAAAATTGAATTGAATTGAATTGAAAGTATCTATAAGATTAGGATTAGATGCATATCTTTGATTTAGGCAAACCAATTTAGAGCTTTGGAGATGTTGCCACTCATGAGCTGTGGATTCCCAAAGGGAGATAAGACATATAGTTGATTTTGTGGTAAATCTTAACGTAATTTCTTCATATTTTGTTCAGAGCACTCTCAGATAAACAGCAGCGAGGCAGCACTTTGATGCTGAAACCACATTCACGCTGCAAATAGAAGACACGGCAGAGAGTTCATTTTTTAGCACTATACGTGATCAGAAAATTAAAATGAATGTTTTTATGGATGGAACCCATCTAAGATATTCTAAGAAATATCTTTGTAAATACTTTTAATTCAACATACAACACACTGCTAAATTCCAATGGACAGTTTTTATTATTGGTAATGACAAACTTAAGATATTAGTGCTTCAACAGCTGGATCATGCTCACTTATTAATACCTATTTTTCATATATTAATGAATACAATGTTAAGAAAACAAGAAGGGAATCATTTTCTGATAATAAGCTATGCACATGGTCATTTTTGCATCTAAATTGTAAAAATATAGGAACATGTAACGTCATCACCTGCAGCAGAGCATCCATTATGAGTAAATAAGGTAAATCGATTTGTTGTGTGAGCACCTTAAACAGAACGTGATGGGATGATCCAACTGCGTTGCTTTGCTCTCAGTAGAGAGGAAGGGATGGGCACACCGCCAAAGTATTAATCTGACTATTATGTTATTCTCAGAGAAACGCTGTTTGCTCATTAACTATAAATATGTCTTCAGACAAATGGGACCTGACATAACAATAATGTATTTATAGTGAGGGCATCAAGCTCTGGAAATAACTCGAATATAATATATCAATCAAATGCTATGTCTGCGCTGTGTACTCTCAAACCGAGCACAAAGACAAAGGTGGAGTCACGTGTGTGAGGGTGCGTAAAGTGTCGCGCTCATCCCCGCGGCAAATGGGGTACAATGATTAGTCCCGCCACGTTTCTTTGGCAACCTTGCCTCCACACTGTCTCCATGGTAATGTAAGGGATGTTTACTTCCTTCTTCGTGGATGTATGGGGCAGCATTGTTGCGCCATAGCTCGGTGGCTCACAGAGCGAGTCCGAAACGGCTTTTCTGAGGCTGTACAGATGTGGAGAGATAACGTGTGTGTGGCGCGAGGCAGGAACACAAAGGGGGCTTTCAACAGGATGCCATGTGATACAGGAAACCCATCTATAAACATCATTTCTACGTTGCTTTGGTTATTTTTGTCGTAGAAATTGCGCATATTTTCCATTTGGTGCCTCTGTGGCCAGATCTACAAGGTGATTTGTCTAAATGATCCCTGTTTGTGGCGATCACCAAGTCAGTGCAAGTGAAGCATGTGATCTCAAACCAGCACGCCGTGCAGCACATAGGCCTACAATAGCAGAAGCTTTGCTCTCAAAAGGCAATGGGCTACCACATGCATCGTGCTGGGAATGGTTCCCCATCCAGTAGCTATTGTTAACCTCAAAGGCTGATGTGAGCACCATGCAGGAAATGAATGGAAGCGTGTTCGCGTTAAAAAAAAAAACCTGTGGTTAAGGAACAAAGCAGTCTGCAAGGCACGGATCGTCTCTTACCCTTGGAAGCATCCTTGTCTTCTTTAGGCTTCGCCACTTTTCCGCTCATAGATCCCAGTTTGGACGTGTAATTCCCGATTTAGGAAAGAATGGAAATCCCCTTATTTGCTGACTGTCCTCAATGAAATCCTTAGCAAAGGTTCCGGGTGCTGAGATAAGGGTTCTGTTAGGAGAGAAATAGTCATCACAGTCACATTAATTCCTTTCATAACACAACAGCAGTGAGTGGTGATAGCCGTTTTTTCTACATGGTCCAGCAAAAGGACAATGAGAGCTGAGTGGGATGCAAGATGTGAATCAATTAAATGATCAATGAACAAAAGAAAAAACATCCAACAATTGTTGTCTCAACACACTCAAGGGGCAAACGACAAAGAGCACTGTAGTTTCATTTAACACCAAAAACCAGCCTGTGAGCATCCTCGCAAAGCCAGTTTGAAATGGATTTCCATCACGCTTTAACCTACCTTATCTCCTCCACGTTTTCTGCTACATCAATGCACATTGATGAAAGGAAACGCTGCCACCATGAATCCCCGTTATGATGTGTATATAAAAATCACGACCTACTCTACTGTGCCCACTAAAAAAAAGAAGAACCCAGAGCAGAAGGGCAAAGGGCTGTGAAATGGAGCGCACTCTTTTCCCCAGAGCTCTACAGTCAGGAGGAATAGAAGTCAAAGCACCGTGCTATCTGACAAACCCCGGGAGAAATGCCATCCGGCGCTGTTTCTGTGACCAGATTGGGTCTTTTTATGAGGCTTTCCCTACTGACGAGCTCTGCTCCCTCCTGACGCTCAGCGAGCAGAATCAACAGGATCCTCAACGTCGGAGCGCTCCGCCCGTCACAGCAGCGATTCACACGATGGACGTTGGGAGTCTTGACCTCGGCGTCACTGGCTGGATGTAAAGGAGTCGCTCCATCCACGGATGCGGTCGGTGCGTGAGCCGTGCCGTCGATGCGGGGGGGAACTACAGCGTGAGGCTGAGCTGCATGGCGCGCACCATCTTGCTGTTGCTCTCATTCAGGAGCCTTTGCAGCCAATGCGCTATCGCCCTCACATTCAGCCTGCGCATTGTCCCCACCGATGGGCTTTCCTTCAATTCATAGACCCAAATTGCATATTTTCACTCAAGATGAATAAACTAAAACAGCAATTTAAGTCAGATGCCTTTTTAAAGAACGGATTAGTGATTTTAAAGTTGACCAAATCTAAGATATGATGCAAACATAATATGAATAGTACTGCATTCTTACATCAGTAGCCAGACAGAAGTCATAACTTTGTTATCTCAGACTCTGATCATTTACTTTGTGGACACTTAGCAGGTGCTGGGAGGTTTTGTCGCAGCAATACTCACCATCACGGTTTTAATATTTTCACAGTATAATGTCAACATTAATAAAACATAAAAGAAATGCATTACTGACATATCTGTTTATGCAAATCAACCAATGGCTGTGCTATAGAATTCTTACAGGTTTTGTAATATCCTTTCATTTTTACGATAAGCCAATAGTATTTTTGTTCTTGAATGATATGCTGGTGAATCCGAAGTATCGGAAATTTTCACTGTTAGCATCTTTGTATAATTCACTATTAAAATCTATTCAATTTCCGTTCAGTTTTACTTTCAAGAGTCTCTTAGGGTCTAAGTAAATTCAACCAAAGTCTAAAACTAACAAGCTTCAATCAAGTTTTTCATTTGAAATGTTACATAACCCATGCAATTCTCTGTATGGCCCTTACCTTTAGACCAAGTAGGAGTCTAGAATCTACACCCCATCCTTCCTTTTAATGTCTTCAGTTCCTAACAACAACTGAGACATGCTGACAAGCAGAAAATCCAATGGTTTTTAAGTTCTCTCGTTCAGATTCGAAGACACAGATAAGTGATATTTTCATCTGTCTCTATTCAGTAGTCTTTTCCAGTCCCAAATTGATTTATTTTAACAGACTTTCTGTCACATCTCTTGGTCCTACAGACCGGTGGCACTCAGCTGAAGCAGAGAGAAGAGACCTGCGGGCTGATGGTTACAAGATCTATATGTCTATTTTTAGAAGAAACTGGACCCCTCTTCAAACTTTCTTGACATGCTCAAGTCTTCCTGAGACGCTCAGGGCACACCAGGATCTGAATCTGCTTTGAAGAGGTTTTTTTTGCTTTAAATGATCTAACAATTGTAGTTTGAAGCCATTGTTTGCATTGAATTTAATTCTGCCCCGAATAAATGTTTATAAATGGGTTTCTCATAGTGTTTGGATTGCTTTTGTGTCTTTTCATGCAAAACACAATGAAAAAAATAAAAATGTAAAAAGTCCATTCACATATGGTGGTAATACTTGTCCCTACCACCCAAGCAAACTTTTTAAAAAAACATGGTACGTAATGGCATGGACCTTCCCCAGCAGCTGCATCTTTGCAATGTGGTCTGCCATTCCACAAGAAACCAGAGACAACAGTTGAATTTAATGATTTTTTATTACGAATGCAGAACATCAGTCCAACCAAAATCACACACTCACAGTTTTTCAAATTTGGACTAAGGTTTTCAGATGTAGTGAATATAACATGATTTATTAAAGTAAATGGTCTGGACATACATGGGCATTTTCCAGCCTAGTTGACCACCCAAAGCCAATTTTTTGCCATTTTGTACACGTTCAGCCATCCACAAACACATGTTCGCCCCACACATCTTGGTTTATGGTGTTTTGGGCAAAAACATGCATCAGAGGTAAGTATGTTGCCCCTCTACACTTAGGCATGTGGTCTCGGGAAGAAGGAAATTGAACCCCTAACTTTTTGCTTATTGGTAAGAAACTGCTCCCCCTGTAGTACAGCTGACCAGTGACGTGAGGGGAAATTAACACAGCCACATTCCCAGGGACGCTGCTTTCTTTCTATCAGCCAGCATAGATCTGTTTGCTAAAACTCACTTAAAGCATTTGTTGCTTGTCATCTGCCCCTCTCCACAAAACACTGAAAACCACTGGTTTGAAAACGTCAGTTTCCTCTGACAAAAGAAACGCCTCTC
This sequence comes from Menidia beryllina, assembly GCA_013363375.1. Classification (NCBI taxonomy): domain Eukaryota; kingdom Metazoa; phylum Chordata; class Actinopteri; order Atheriniformes; family Atherinopsidae; genus Menidia; species Menidia beryllina. Next base: position 2,758,024 of record JABUIW010000031.1, on the reverse strand, counting down.
TGTCAGCAGCATCATTGCGTTGCACAAGCACCCATGAATCAGTTCATTCTGCTCCTGTGCATATAGGCAATTGCAAGGACGATGCCCAGCTGAGCTGTAACAGTAGCTTGACTCAACTCCCCATCTGTGAAACCCCCTCCATCCTGCTACTCCTATCCGTAATAACCAGGATGCACCATCAGAAATTAAAGCAATTTAAAGGGATTCAGTGCCAGAACACACAGGACATCCTAAGTGTGTGTGAATACGTGCCCTAGAGGGGTTGTAGATGTGCCAGCAGTGCTAGGAAGTCTGTTTTGTGCCAGTTTTAACATACTATGAACTACATGTCATTCAGTGGTAGCGGATATGGAAAATGAATGGAGGGATGTTTGAAGAACGTCATCCTTGTCTAAAATCTAAAAACATCCTTCTTTGACTCAGCAAATGGACATGTGCATGTATGTTGGGCACGAGGCACTGTACAAAGAGCAGAGATGAGACACAGAGTAAATGTCAGTGGGCCGTGTTGGCAGTGTGGCTGTGGCCTGTGGCCCCCTTTGACCTTTCTAGCAGGGCAGTGCGCTGCAGCGCTGCATTCATCCCCGGCCCGTTTAAAGTGAAGCCCCGGAGCGTGTTCGCTACAGAGCAAACAAACTCCTGACTCACACTCTGTCATCTCTGATGTCATGTTCGCAGCTGTGCCCACCCATGTCATCAGCTAGCCCTGAATCACCTCTTTCAGGCTGCTGATTGCAACATATCCACTAAGAAAAGTGACAACACCCTGAGCTCAGGTTGCTCCCGCAAATACTGCGTGCACACTCGGGGATCTGATCTGCGAATGTCAAAAGGTGGAAGGAGTCCATTCATAATCTTTTGATAGCAAAGCAAATTTGACCACATTTATTGTCATTATACTGCATGTTTGTGATAATTTATACTTTGTATGGCCGCACACAGACTACAGTTTGTGTTTGATTATTTACTAATTCGCTGATACATAAGCCTGCTTAATATAAATTATATACTATTATCATGTGATTGGTTATTTTGAAATGTGTGAGATCAGGAGGTCTCATTGTCCTTGATGCCATGATTTTTCCCGAACCATCTTCATCCTCTGCTGTACCTGTAACTGTCCATCTTCCATTGCTCTGCCACTGATGAGAGTGGAAGCTGAAGCTGGCATGACCTACAACAACCTCTGTGAAACCCAGGGATGTTGAGCCACTGCCTCAGATGTTTTGTTCTCCACCCCCTCCGATGCAGCCGTCAATATTTCATAGACTTTCACTGCCCACATTAGCCTTGGTAGTAGCCAGTACTGGTAAATCACAGACCTGAACTCGCTCTGCTTCCCAGGTCTGTCTAATATCCTCGGCCATGCCGGTCTTCATGCTGATTTCCCAGGAATTAAATGCATTTCCATGTGATGTTTAGGATTTGTTCTCCTTAGACTTGTAGCTTTGACACATCAGTCAGCTTTCCCCTTCCTCAATGCCATGCTTTTTTTGCTTCCGGAACTTGATAACCACCCTTGCCCACGATGCCTCAGCCTCCAGAGTCTTCATGAGCCACCTTGTCTGCACATTTGATGTAACTGCTACAGAAAGGTTGTCCAAGAATCTTATTGCATGAATCTACTGCTCCTGTCACTGGCCTCTTGGCCACGATATTTAATTATTAAACATGCCTGATACTGGGCAAGAGTTGCAAATGGAGGAAAACTAAATTAAGAAAGGCTTTTTTTAAACAGGCCACAGTGACACATAAACTATGTCCATAAACCTAGACATAAGAACTGTGATTAGGAGGAATTCAGGGTCAAAAACTATATATTGTTATATTTCCGTCCCATTTTCCGGCATTAGACCACATAACTGAAATAGTTGCACTGTGCATTGTAGTGTTTTGTATCACTTGTCAAACACACGGTGCATATTTCAGCCCGCGGACAGATGAATAACATCTAAAAACAGCTGGCACAGCTGAAGTCTCCATCCCTGAAGCGTGTGCTGCCCCAAACACAGCACAATGGCAGAACAGCTATTATGACAAATCTATCCGACACAGTTCTACCACAGCGGTCCTCTCCTGCATAACTTTTCTTTTGACAAAATTGTTTTTATCATTCATCTGGAAAACGGCAAGCTTGTAGAGCACTTCTCTGACCAGGAGCTGTGGGAGCTCCACTTTTCAATAACGGTGGCTGAACATCCCTGAGCCTGCAGCATCTGTCAGCTCGGCTGCATCACGGCTCACAGCACCAGGGGTGGATTTCACCGCCTGTTTCTATGGAACCCACAATATCCATGTCTTTCTGGGTCAAAAGTGAACATTGTTAAATACACTGATGTCAAGTTTTACCGGGTTTGTTTTTCCTATCTAATCCTTTTTGTCTGACATGCTGCAGATTATTATAAAGTTATTTTTAAACAGCTTTGAATGTCTAACAAGCATCAGTATTTGATGCAATTGCTTATTTAGTCAAAATAACTATTTAAGTATCCATTACAACTTGTTCACTGGCTTGGCAAACTTTTACTGATATCTAAGTACTTCATTTCTATTTAAATTAAGTAATGTCACTGATGTATTCTTTGTTTCAATAAAGGATTTCAGTATGCAAAGTAATGTTAGCGAACAAGATCATTACCAAAATTAGATTAAAGCTTTGTTTAAATCTATAGTTGCTTCCACTGCTTTGCAACTATAAAAAAAAACCTCTAACTGTACTGTTTGATGAAGCAAGCTTCATGAAATATCACCTTAATGTCAACGACTTTATCAAGAGGAGAAGGGATGGACTGCCATGGGGGTTTGCTTTATACAGCATCCGTGGGGTATTACTTTACAGGCCAACACAAGTGGTTATTTGTGAGGAAGGCCCCTGTGGGCAGTTCTTCTTTTACTCTCAGTGTCAAGAAGATACATCTATATTTATCTATCACTGTGAAAAATATATCTTACGTTTCCGGAGATGATAGGATGGGTTCTGGACGTACAAGTTTCAGTTCTACGGTCACTGGATCCACAAAAATGTCCATCTCTTAGTGTATTTTCTCAAAGCTGATATTTTACCTCTGCACTCTTTTCTCCCAATTAGATGAGGCAGATGGCCATTCATGCTGCGTCTGGCTCTGCTTGAGGGTTCTTCCTATTAAAAGGGACATTTTCATCCCAACTGTTGCCAGGTGCTGCTCAGGAGGAGATTGTTGGGTTTCTCTTTGTCAGCTTTTGACCCCATTACATTATGCCCTCTCGCATACCATTTGTTTTGGTTTCACTCTATATAAGTCATATTGAACTTGAACACTTCCTTAGCATAACTCATAATATGGAAATGTGGAAAGTTTCAAGTTGTTTTTTTTTAGTTAGAGTATCTGTTTTTTGTTTCAGTGAATTCAGAATATAACAATTATCCTGGCCTTTTTCTTATATCCTGTGTTTGATTAGTCACACACACAGTTTAACAGCACATCTGGGTCCCTGCATGTTACAAATGACATATATAGTACCTGATTATATTTTAACATCTCTGTGTAGATAGTGATAAAATAAAAATTGATATCGATAGATTGCCCATTTCTGGGACAGATTCCTCCATGTCTACTTCGAGATTGCTTTGGTACCTCAACAACATGTCAGTCATTTGTAGATAGAGCAGTTCATTTCACTCATTGAAATGTTATGTCATGTGGAAAATGTTGAGAGAAACAGTCATAGATGGGGGATGGCCTTGGTTATTCTGATTGAATATTTTTGAAAAAACGCTTGCGGGCAGAAAACTGGTCTCACGAGAAAATGCAGTAATTGTTAGAGTGATAAAGATTTAGCCACGTCTGAGGAGCGTTCAGGCCCAGTAAGCCGTGATTACACAACACACCCTCTGATGAAACGTAACCTTTCGAGTGTCATAATCCCAAAGATTCTGCGTGTAAAAATGACAAGATTCAGTCACTGCGGCGGACTTTCCGTTCATCTGATTTCCCCGAATCCCTCCGCTCTCCTCAGGGCTCAGCGAAGGTTTTGAGTGAGCTTAACATGAGGTCGAGCAAAACATTAGCACTTCACCGATGACATCATGTCCCCGGTGAAAGAGAGAGGTCCGGGGAGCCTGAACTCCGCCTGAGCTCAGAAGATACTGCACAGTAACAATCGATAGCACTGAGCAAGCATCAGAGTTTTTATTATCTGAAAGGCTCTGAGCTGATCCCCCACTGTAGTGACTAATCTAATTGGAGTCGACACAGACTCCCCAGCTGCGTGGTGCTGCCAAAGAATGAGAGAAGACAAAGATGTCAAAGAGATCCTCTTGAATCAATAGTCAGCAACCGACGATTGTACTGTCTTCGCTCCATTCATCTATCAACACCATCTAACTAAAAGAGTCGAGAACTGTAAGTGTGATCTACCCCGAAAGCTATCACCTCAGTTGTAACAGCCGAATCCATGGTTGCACTTTATTTCCTACTACTGCTCCAGCCCAGTAAGCCCAGTCAGAGGTCTGTATCCGCTCTTCTGTTAAACTTGGCTGGGGGACCATGTGGAAAGTATGCTGCTGCAGTTGTCACGTCCACATGCTCTCCACCAGCAGCAACCGACTTACATTTAGAAATATGACGCAACAAAGTCAGTGGAAGATGTACAGCCGTTTACATTTTCATTAAAGGACAAAATATTCCACCTCGTTGTCAGCTGGGATGGGCTCCAGCCAACCCACGGCCACCACTGCGTTGGGAAGAAGCGATGTAGAAAATGGATGAACGGATAAAATATCCTAGCAAACTGTGTTAAAGTCTCAAGCACTGAATCTCTGGAAAGATAACTTTTAACAGACAGGTTGTTACTCTTTCCTACTGATTTTTTGTGGAGGAGATTAAGAAGCTCTTGTGGTCAGTGTTAATTACACAAGTATGAATTATTAAACCTCTCAACGATTCGGTGAAAGAAAAGCGTTTACAGTCAATAAGTGCCAACACTTGAGTAGACTCTGGACTCCCTTTGGGGGGATTTCAGAGCAAGTGATGGGTTCCAGTTTATACGCTGGACCAGAAACTGATACTGGATTTAAATCTCCAGATGGCACATATAATCAGCATCCTGAACCACTGGCTGCGTCAGAGTAATAAACCTTATTTTTTTTGTAATTTGTGTGTTATTGCTTATGTTTATGTGGCCTATGATGATTGATAGACAGCGCAGATTGATGAGGTTGGATCAAATGCTCTCATTAAGAACAGTATCAAATGGCTGAAACTGACAAATGGCATAATAATCTCTTTATTTTTAGTTCATATGGGTCAACAATCTATAAAACCACAACACCTTCCACTTACATTCACAAAAGGCTTGGCGCACGTGAGAGTCTGTTTGTACAACATTTCTGAGTAGAGTGGGGAGTTTTTGTCAATGGAAGTTAGGCTTTTAGATTTGTGTCCAAACAGAAATCGGCTCTCATTTCTGAGATGGGAAACATGGTGGAACAAGTTCCAGAAGTGCTGCTCGGCATGAGGTAACGCGAGCAGAGTTTAGACTCTACTCCAGCAGAAATGTATTCAGCTGTAACCTGACAAAGTCAAACACAACTAACAGCTGACAAACAGAACAAGATTTATAGATTGATTCATAGAATAATGAAAAAACAAGGGAATGATATGTTCCTAAATATTAGAGGCTTTATCTGGAACTGTAAAACTTTGAATCCCTTTTGGCCTCATATTAACTATTGTCATCATTATCAGTTGTGACTAGCTGGACTATTACCAGAGCCCACCCCCCTTGTACCATACATTTCCATCCATAGGAATTCTTTTCAGACTTCCTCTTATTATTTCCTCTGTACTGTTGGTGCAAACAGGCTCTGTGGAACTGTTGCCTTAGGCTCGTGTGTTGGCTTCTTTAGCAGGGCACATGTACGCCATCTTGTGGTGTAAGGTTTTAAATGCACTTTTACAAACTGAGGGCTTACAAATCATCGCAGTGGAAGTTTTTCATGAAAAATAAACTGATTATACTTTTTTTTATGAAAAGATTTAGCTCGTTTGGTATGTTGCCTGTTTTGTGCCGTCCCTGGCTATACATGAGGAAGTTGATATTTTTGCTATACAGCAATTATGATTAATGTTAATGTTAATATCTTATACTATTTTATAAAGAAACTGTATGAGAATATCAGAGGATGGCAAATATGAAGTTTTATCTAAGTTAAATGTGACGTTTGAGTATAATCCAAGAGAGGTGACCGGATGAAAAATAAATCAACGCACAGTACCAAGAAAGAAATTCCACTCTGTTGTTGTGAATGTTGTAATTCAGGTCTTTTTCCGAGTGGGATTGTTTGTCTCTGAACAAACACACAGTTAGTGTGAGCGCACATGTGCAAACAGACAGTTGCACTTTGGAGTGATGGTCCAGTGTGCACCAGCCAAGATGTCGCAGAGAGCTGGGATTAATCTCATTTTTTGGTCTTTGCTGATTTCTGCCTTTCAGCTTGTCTCTGGGGGTAAGATTTACCAAAGTGTTCAAGAATACCGGCAATGAAAACTTCTACATCCACAGAGACTCATGCTTCTCTCTGGGTCACCACAGGCCCGGTGTTTCTCTCTGGTCAGACTGCCGACAGCGTGTTGCAGAGACACAAACGTTATAACACTGGTATATTTGAAGAGCTGATGGAGGGCAACTTGGAGCGAGAGTGTATAGAAGAGAAATGTGACCTGGAAGAGGCCAGGGAGACCTTTGAGAATGATGAAAAGACTGTGTGTATTTGTTCCTTTCGCTTTCCTCTACCACATATTTTTTATGTTTCTCGGCTTTACGCATCATTGGTTCCCCTCTTTGTTTTAGATGGAGTTCTGGGCTGGATATACAGGTAAGACTGTAAGATGATTGAACTAGTGCTTTTGTTTTCATCATTTTGTTTCCTTACACCGACAGAAGACTCTTTATCTTACTTTTGCATCATGTTTTGTCATTTCTAGTTCTGAAGCTAAAGAAGACTGAGCATTTTCTACCTCTACATTTTATAAAAAGGCCGTATGCTTCCATTGTGTTAACAGTTTAAAATGTTCTCGATGACTATGATGCAGTGTCAGGTGTTCCCATTTCTCCAGATGGAAATCAGTGTGCGTCCGCCCCGTGTGTGAACCAGGGCTCGTGCAACGACCACCTCGGCTACTACACCTGTACCTGTGTGTCTGGCTTCACTGGCATGAACTGTGAGATCGGTGAGTGCGTGTCCTGTGGCTCAAAAAATAGAATGTGATCAGACAAAATTAGATTTCATTTGTTTTTGGCACCGTGAACGGAATGTTCTGACAGAATCAGCACCCTTTTTTCACCCGTCGAGTTTCTAAATTGAATCAGTACCCATACCTGGTTTTAGGTTTCAAAATCAAATGCGTTTGTTTACTCTGGAAGCAGTGGGCGAAGTGTCCTTGTTGTGAGCAGGGAACACAATAATATGGAATGTTTTTACTCGACAGAGTAGAAGATGCTCAGAATTTCTCTTTCTGCTGACCTTTAAGGGACTTTTCTCCCAGTAAAGAGCATTTTTCTCACAGGGATTGGAACTACTAACCCCTTCTACCGTTTGCATCGTGTTTGTACAACTTGCTCTTTTGTTTGAGGTCAAATGACTGCAGTCACTGGCTCAGACTCCATTTTCAGGTAATAAACGCACCTGCTGGACATGGCCTGATTGAGTGAGCTGCAAAAAAGAGCAAAGGCGTGAAATAAGTCTGGAAAAACTCAGTTACCTGCCACAGTGTTACTCACAGAGGCTATGAAACTCACACGGCCATCACTCATCGCATAAACAGCTATGACAGATCCATTTGCCAGTCGGCAGAGCGGCTGATCACTCACCAGAAGTCCTGCTCTGCTGGCCGGATGCCTGCACTCCATTCAAAAATACTATTCTCATTCCTCGTTCAAAACATGTTTTTGAAGCATTTGTGTCCACCAGCCTATTGCACAGTGGAATACTATGAAACACTTGCAACATAAAGTCCCAGTAAAATGCAGGAAAGAAGCTGCGTTAAGATTTTTGATTGTATTATATCTAAAAGGCGTGTAAATTTGTGTTAATCTTGGGGTAAAGAGTCTTGGGAGTGCATTCTGTTGAGTACAATAACCTTATCTCAAGAAAAAAATAAAACTTCAGAGTTTGTCAACCAAAATTGTAAGTTTGATTTGAAAAATAAGTAATACGATTAGTACATAAATGAATTTCAATCACTAAACTGAATCCAAATTTTGATTTTAAAATATAGATGTTTGCTCAATGTTCTAATTTTGTGTTGTCAAACCTTTGTTGTCCTCAGCCATAGCAAAAAGATGTGATGTGAACAATGGAGATTGCATGCACATCTGTGAGCCAATTCAAATCTATGGGGCGAAGTGTGTCTGCGCAACAGGATACAGGCTGCTGCCGGACGGCTTAAGCTGCGAAGCAGAAGGTCTGGCCGACGGGTTCTCATTCAAATAATCGTAATATTGACTTTTAATGATCATTTTACATTCATAATCCATTTTCTCTCATCAACAGTTGAATTCCCATGTGGCAGAACTGCACTGACAACGAACAATGCTATGAAAAGGTCCCACTTCCACAATGAGAATGCAATCCAAGAACCCAACGGCACGTTAGCAACAAACAGGACCTCCACCAACCCCCCTCCTCCAGCCAGGCCCACAGAGCAGGTTACCTCCACTGTCAGCAGATCTCGAAAGAGACTGCCTCTGTGGAAATTAAGAGAACTTGAAGTCCCCTCTGTGGAGTCCCATGAGGCTTTAAAACGCATCGTTGGTGGGAGCGAGATAGTTCGAGCTGAGATTCCTTGGCAGGTGATGTATTGAACACAGAAAAACACAAATGGAATCCTTCCTGTTTGTATTAGGAGAGTTGCGCTGAAAAACCTGTTTTCTTTCCGAGGTTGCACTGATAGCACATCCCAGTGGTCATTTATTCTGTGGTGGCTCCATCCTCGGAGCGCGTTGGATTATCACCGCGGCACATTGCCTGGTGGAGGCACAAAAATCCTTCTTCATCAGAGTTGGTAAGATTGACAGTTTTTGCAGTTATAAAAAAGAGAGAAATGTTTTTGGTCATATAATGTGTAGCTAACCGCTTTACATGTCGCAATTTATTTTAGATAATATTTGAATGTGGTAAATCATATGTCTGGAAATAATATTTAATCAAGTGTTCGACACAAAGGGTATATACTTCATTTTGGCTGTAAGATGTCTTTTGATGGGAAAGACTAAGTGGGCTGTAAGGCTGAGGGGAAACCATTTCTGAGGTGGTTGAGTCTTTAGATTATTTTGTGATTTATAAAAAATGCCATAAGACTTGTAGAAATTGACAAAACGCTACCGTTGTGCGGTAGATTCATGAGTCTGAGTTCAACTTGATATATATTATTCTCAAGCACATTAATCAAGGCCTTTCAAGCCCTTTTTCATAATTTACCAATGTCTCCATCTTCAGGGGAGCATAACATCAACATTAAAGAGAACACAGAGCAAGACTATGAGGTGCTGGAGCACCACGTCCACCCGCGCTACAACGCGAGTCTCAGCTTGTACAACCACGACATCGCTCTGCTCCTGCTCAAAAACCCCATTAACTTCTCCGCGAGCGTGCGCCCCATCTGCCTGGGACCCATGGCCTTCACCGAGGCCCTGGTGCAGGCCTCGTCCCCGGCCACGGTCAGCGGCTGGGGCCGCACGCGCTTCATGGGCCTCACGGCCGACGCGCTGCAGAAGGTGGAGGTGCCCTTTGCAGACCGGACGGAGTGCAAGCGCAGCAGCAGCTCCAGGATCACCTCTTTCATGTTTTGCGCCGGGTACTACGACGAGAAAAAGGACGCCTGTCAGGGGGACAGCGGGGGGCCCCACGCAAACCGCATCCATGACACGTGGTTCCTGACGGGCATCGTGAGCTGGGGGGAGGAGTGTGCCAAACAAGGGAAATACGGTGTGTACACCCGGGTGTCTGTTTATTACCACTGGATCAATTATGTTATGGGCTTAAACAGACAAAGGCTGGCTTCTGATGTGGAAGACCTCGAAGACTGATTTTGAACTAAAAATAATTCTTTTGTACAAATAGAATGCAAGTGTTCTACAGCTCACCATTCTTGAGAACATACAAAATGATTTTCTACTAACTGCTTGTTTGAAGACTTCCACATGCACTGCTCATATCTGAACACAAATAAAGGCTACAAAATATGAAAGATTAAAAAAAAGAGTGAGACTCATCCAAGCGGGGCGGCCTTACAGATGCCAATGTATTGAGAGAGCAGGTAGCTTAATACATGAAAAAAAAAAAGATAGGTCATACACAGTGGAATTCTAATAAACAGCTAAATATCGAAACTAAGATAGGTCAAATGTATTGTATGTTGGTATATTTTTTATTTTAAGATGTTTTAATCATTGAAAACATTGTTTCTATATGTATTAAATGGACAATTACAAACAAAACCTTATTCAAGTTTTGGAAAATCCAGTGGTTACTGCAAAAATACATTTAGTAAATGGTAATAAGTGGTGAGCAAAAAACGAAAAAGGATGTTTTAAAAATCAAGGTTTCAAATGATAAGCTTGGAAAAACAAAAAGTTTACACAAGATCAGTATTCAAATCTACTTTTACTGAAACAAGAATACAGCAATAACTGTCTAAATGTGATTGTTTGGCAAAAGACTCAACAGTTTTCAGCCCAACTTATATGCATATTCAAACATTTTTATTTTTCAGTTCTTTAAAAATGTGATATTTCAATAAATACCCTTCTTTCAAACATTTTTCCAACAAAATTAAAGCTGTACAAAACAGACTGCCTACGAATAAGAACTTGCTCATTTTCAGTTGCCATGCATTTTCATGGAAAGAAACAAGTTTAGGCTTTTCTTTTTTGTTTTACCTTTGTAAATCAGTGCAAATTCTGCAGCATTTTGGATCAAAGCAACAAAATAAGTTTTTTTTCCATTGGTTTGTCATGTGAGCTAAAAGGATAAATAAAGGAGGTGGTGCAGTAAAGGCTTGCAGAGCTGCTGTAAATATATAGGGATGTCATTTCATTTGGGACTAACTAAACAAATAATTCACAATGACTGGAACAACATGACAGCAAAATAAATATATTACCAAATCATATAGAAGGTGCACAGCAGCCCTTGCTGCTTACGGAAATCATTACCATATCAAACACAACGTATCAAAGACAGCCCCCCGACCGGGGCTGCAATTTGATGTGGTAAATCATATAAGTCTGGAATTAATATTTAATCAAGTGTTCGACACAAAGGGTATATACTTCATTTTGGCTGTAAGATCTCTTTTAATGGGAAAGCAAAGATTAACTGGGCTGTAAGGCTGAGGGGGAATCTGTTTCTGAGGTGGCTGAGTACACGCAGCATAGTTTTCTCTTAATCCGCCCGATTCCTCCTGGTGTGCGTGCCGTGACTGACAGTTAGCTCGCACGACGACTTCAGGAAAATGACAGCATTTCACGCTCCGCAGCGACTCTCATATGTCTCTGAGGAATACACTGTCATCCACGTCTCCATCATGCTTCATCGTGTCTTGCAATGCAGTCACTTAGGTGTCAACTGCTGCCAGCTTGCAGGGGGGGGGGGGGGGGTAGATCTACCCTGCCTCCCAAACACCATGCAGCCGGGAAGGAACAAAGCGGCACAGCAAGGGTGAGGGCAAATACACAAGAGAGCAATAAAGCAGCAAGCGAAGAACACATTCAGGTGGATTTTCAGTTAACTTTGTACTTCCACCTTAATAAAGTGCCTGTTGAAGTTTTGAGAGCATCTGATTTTGCAAACAGTGAATAGAAGATACTCTACAAAAGCAGGAATAAAAAAGGCATTATGGCATGGCACGTTTTGGCATTTCTGACTGGACAGAAGAGTGCGCCTTAAGGAAAATGGAAAATGTCAAATAATTCCAAACAAATGAAACACTGAGATCTACCGAGTATCACAAAAGATACCGCTTACACAACAGTCTCTGTTTTAAGGAAACATTTCAGGCATATTTTAGTTTACCATCAGTCCAGCCCAAAACTGGAAGGGACAAACACACACACACACTCACGCTCAAACCTCAAGATTCAGCTTGAGTCGAGTCCACAGTTTGTGAAATAATGGCTGCATATGTCGTGGATTCAGTGCCAGAGGGACCAAACAGTAATATACAGGCCAGAAAAGAGGAAGACCGAACTGGATCCAGGGGGTTGGCTCATGATGTCCAATAGGACAATGTGCTGGTGCCTTTCTATCTAAAAGCATTCGGTCGGAAGATCATCGATGAAAGTCGAAGGAGAAAGCAAATCTGTGGATGTTCACATTTTTGTCTTTGATGTTCGAACAACACTGCAGATAGCAGGTGCACGGAGGAGTGGGGAGAAGCCCGCTGACAGGGATGAGATGTGGATGACTCAGTCCGCTCCTCCCGCCTGCTCATCAGTCACAGGTAAATATTAGATCCACGCTCTGCTTTCTTCTCTACGGGGAGCTCAGCTTCCTCACCTTCAGGTTGCCGGGATCTGCAAAAAAATAACACAGACTTCTAAAGAAAAAAATATCAAAGCGCAGTAATACCATGACTCGACATTACCTTCAAGTCTGGGGGAGTTTTCCCGACTGCTGTCTCTTATGATCAGCCACAGGCTGGCAGCAGCGATGAAGCCATCCTGCCCTCGACTCAGATTCTTCACCAGCCTTTCAGTAAAGATGTGGACACCAGGTTGGCACGAGGAAGGGGGGATATGTCATAGATAAATATCAGGTTGGCTGGATTGCACCGTTTTACTTTAAAAGTACACACAATGAGGATAATTAGGCTCTAGGCAGCACAGCTCTTCCCGTGGACTGTTTGTGGCCGATCACTACGTCAGACAGGGTGGGTAAACCGAAGATCAGAACTCACCAGCGCCCCCTGTTGTCTTCACATTGTAGTTGGACGACATCTCCACATTTGATGGTGATGCTGTCTGGTCCGTTTTGGGGAGAGTCGGCCATTGCCCTATACCTGCCTGGAGACTAATACAGAGGGGACAAAAATAGATAGATGATTTCAGGTTTTCCTTCCAAATAAAAAAAGCTGTGAGAGCTTTTCAGCCATTCAGATGCACTCAGACTCACCAGAGGCACTGAAACGTCATCCTCTGCATCAGATGGGTGGAAGGGGTCCCGGCCTCCAGACCACTCCTCCAGACCTTCGCAGATGTCTACCGAGTGATGAGCTCCGGGCCAACCTGGTACACAGGAATGGTGTTAAAGGCTGTTAAAGTGCACATTTTCAAGGATACTTCACCTGGAAAAGCCCCACGTAGATACTTAGTAGCTATATCGACAGTAAAATGGCCCATTTATCACTTACTGGAAAATTAACATGAACGAAGAATCAAAAGCTAATCTCAGAAGCTGGGCCTTTTTCCCCCAAAGTCCTCGATGTACCCGGTTCTTCAGATCAAAGTAAATCTGAACCGCTGAGGGCGAAAAGTCAAATATCTACATTAGTTTAGGATTACGAAGAAAATCAGCAGCAGCGGTGCAAAACAGTGAAAAATCAAATATGATTTGGATCACCGCCCTTACAACTATCTGTCATTTAGGTACTAAGTATCTACACGATTATGACACCGACGTCTGGGCGGGGGGTCTACTCACTCCTACGGTTGTGCTGGTGCTTAGGGGAGTGCGGCTGGGGGTCTGGACTGCTCCTTCCTGATTCAGTGTCGTCTGAACTCACTGACGCTCTCTGCTGTTTGCTGGGAGAATAACACAAAACAAAAATCTGTGTTTTACAGGCTATACAGTCAGCCCCTCTCTGGATAGACATTGTTCTCAGCCATAAAACCTGGGGTCAGTTCCTAAATAAGATTCATGAAGCGAGACCGCCCCCAAAACTACAGCCAAGAACAACTCTGTCCCAATGTTCCTCACGAAGCCACGACACCAAGCAGCAGCATAGAATGCTCGGCAGCCATTTGCAAACCTCTCCGTACAAGTTGGATTTACAACTTACAGGTCTTTGACACAGCGTTCACAGAGAGTTTGCATGTGTCAACACAAGGGTGAACATGGACTTGACTGACTGAGATTATTATTTAGTGATCTGGTCCATCTGGATGGTTACTGAATGTAAAGGTGGGAAGTTTCTTTAAGGCAAACTTTGATGAAAAGGATCCCATCCAACATAAAAAAGTAGAAAAGCTGCCATGAGGGAATTAAGATTCATGGGATGAAACTAAATCTCTTCCTTTGTTTTCCTTTGACATTGCATGCAAAGTAGAAAATGTGAGATGCGGAAAACTAAATCCACATTCGAAAGCTATGGAGGAGCTGGGGGTTGGGTTGGTTAAAAACCACGATGGAGGCCGTATAAAAGAAATGGGTTGCAGCTGACGATCAGTATGCAAACACAGCAGCCTGGGAATATCGCTTCACATGCCATGGTGAGGCGAGCCAGGCTGAGTTTACCACTGAGCGCTACAGCAGGTCAGTGGCACTGGGAGCAATGGCGGGGACGCGGCCGGGGCCGTTGCCGGGGGCTTCGGGGACGGGGGCTCCGGGTCCGCAGGCAGAGAAACACGTCCGCGGACAGTGAGACAAAGTCCAGCCCCGGCAGACAGCCCCTGGGAATCCGTCTGGATGGCCGCATTCCCCTGCAGGTAGGGGATGGGAGCAGTGGGGAAAGGCAACTACACAGCAGTGAAGACGAACGGAGAGGGGCCCGCGCCCACACACTGCCACGCACGAAGCCAAAAACCAAATGATAATCACATTCACCACAGCTTTGATCTCGTAGGAAAAAATGCAAATGTGGCGGCTCTGTGACTGCATGTGTGGGGGGTTCTGCACAGGACTTTGTGTTCGTTTGTTTGTTTGTTTGTGCTATCGCAGCCTACAGTCATGCTAGAAACACAACCGCTAAACACCGAGTTGTTACTGACCTCTCTGTGAGGGGTGGAGAAAGCTGCATGTATTCTGCCATTTGGCCTTGCTGATAAGCTTCGTCTTTGGAGAGAGGAGGGACAGGATGTCGGTAAGGATACACTTTGTGAGCAACTGTCAGGCTGCCAAGAAGGAACTTCTGTTCGTATTTATCTTTATTTGTCGCAAGATTAAGCAGCGCACACACACACCTCTAAGCAGCTTCTGCTGATTGGTCAAAATCCTTCGAAGCTCATTGAGCCATGCCATCTTCACCTCTACAGTAGGAGCCTGAGAGACAAAAGAAAACTAAACTACTAAACATAATATTTGTATAGTAAAAATCATTTAAAAAACATGGAAACAACTATCAAAATTTCCTTGCTGCTATATTTATAGCAGCTTAATCTTTAATGACTAAAAAAGAGGACACTTTCTGAAATAAATGCATGTTAAAGATCATACCTGAACCACATACACCTCCTCCCTTCCACTGTACCAGATTTCGAACTTCTTCACGTCTCCCTTGACGTTCTCTGTGATCCCCACGGCTGTCATCTGTCCGGAGATGAGCACCCGACATTAGGACGAGCAACACAAACAGCACATCAGGGTTACATCATGCAAGACATCTGTCCGGTCTTTGCACAACAATGTTTGCGCACACCTCAGCTGTGCAACTGCTTCCTTCCCAAATCCTCAATAATAAATCAAGAGCTGCAGCTGCTGGGGCGACACCACATGTGACACCCCGAAAATGAACACAAACAACAACAGAGATGTCACAGAAACGCATGGGGTTCTGCCTCCGGCTGGGCAGCTTCAAGAAGTTGAAAGATGGTGACATGAATGATGACAGGATTTCAGAGTTGCCTGTAATTTGTTCCTTAAGAACATAAGAACCGATTACATTAGTGACAGTAAGACGGAAAACAGTGATATTCAGTGCTTAATACATCAGTTACTCAACATAGAGGTTTGTGGCCTAATGTCCCCTTATTTTAGGATTGATATGACTACTGTTCACAAGAGGAAAGTTAAAACCAGCAACCTAAACTGTTCAGGTTAGAGGTACAGGAGCTTGGAGCATGTCATGTATGACAGCATTCTGGCTGGGATGCCTTCAGAGACAGACATGTGTCTGACATTTGAGTGTTTTGCTGGCAAGAAGGAAAACATGACAGACTGGAGGGAGCTGCCCAGAGGAAGATTAAGTCAGAATAATGTTGGACTGGAGAAGAAAATAAAGCGTTCTGTTGATGTCTAAAAGACTAGGGAGAAAAAAGAAAAACAAGTCTGCATCTCCACAATGCGGCAACAAAACGAAGAACCACAGCTGGGGAAGCTTTGTCTGGAACATGACAAGAAAAATCCCTTGTTATGCTGCCAGGGCTGGTCTCTGGGCACACAGACGGAGCAGAGGCGGCCTAGCACCATCCTGGTGTGTGCTTTTAACATAGTGGAATCAGAGCAACGAGGACACTGGCAGTGTCTAACCAAGTGCTTTCCACTTGTCTTAAAGTCGTACCTTTCAATTTTTCATACTCAGTCAAAACATGCAAAGCAATGTGCAGCATACAATATTTCTAGCAGCCCAATAGCTGTTCTATTAATCTTAAACTTAAATAAAGATCCAGAACAACCTTGAGACAGTGCTTGAAGCTGTATGAAGGGGTCTTGTCGCTGCCGTCTCCGTGCTCCTCCCGTCGTTTGCACAGCAGCAGGGCTCTCTCATACAGGAAGAGGTGCCTCTGCATTGGCTTGAAGCGAGCCAGCTCCTTCATGCGCGTGGGGCCTCTTTTATGGCTCATCCACACACTGAAGGAGCCCTGCATCAGCACACGGCCAAGCTCACAGATGTCACCCTGTAGATCCCAAAGGAGGAATTCAGAGCAATTTAGAAAACGCTGATAGATAAAGAGAAAATCAACAGGGACAGGTTTCCTCACCTCATATCCTGTGATGGCAATCTGATGCATGGAGTCGTTGACTGATTTGACCAGATCCAGCATGGCTGTCATCGCACCCTGCAGCTCCAAGGTCCCCTCGCCATCGGTGCTGTATTTCAGCAGCTCCTGAGAACGCACAAAGGCAGCACATGTGGTGAGGAAGAAGACTAGAGTTGCGGCCAGTTTCATGGAAAATACAACACATGATCTAATTCTCCAACCTTCAGCAGCAGCTGGTATTTGGTGAGGCGCTGGACCGGTTTCAGCAGATAGGAATCCAGGCCCAGCTTGTGCTCTAGCTTTCTTTGGCACTCCTTCACACGGAAAGAAAACGATCCCATAAAATTGCGCGTGCAAAACCACTACAAGACACTTACGTGTTGGGAGGCAAACATTTATTCCGATGTGAAGGAGAGCTTACCTGGAAGAAGCTGCAGTCTGAGAACTGTCTCCACAGAGCCTCAGAGCGCGGCTTATTCTGACAGTAGCACTCGTACATTTGGAAGCTTTCTTTCTGTGAAAGCAGGGCAGCGAGATCTCTTCTGAATATAGGCTCATGAATAATCTTCAAAAAGTCAAAGCGTAGAGAGACTGCGTTATCATCTCACCCGCTGAAGAAAACATGCCCCCACACCTTCTGGAGCCTCGAGGCATCCTTCTAGGTCCTGGAGGAAAACCCTGAGTTCCAGTGAAAGCCCGTGAATGAGAATTAATTCATGGGCAGAGAAAGCTGAGAAAGCTGCAATGCACCCAGGTTTTTAGAGATAAAGTAACTCCAGATGAAACAGCTGCTTTCAGACAACCTATTTCTTTCAGGAAGAATTTAAATGGCTCTTAAAACAGCTAACTTAGGCCTTGAACTCAGCAGGTAGGAAACAACACTAAATAATGCAACAGTGTTGATTTTGCTCATTAATAGTGTATTTGTTTGGTCACCTAAGCTTTCAACAGGGGGTAGCTTTCAAGCTATTTTTGTATATGGTCAGATCAGCATCCAGGCTATAGTAACTGATTACCTTATTCATGGTTGTCCCTACTTTTACAACCTAAAGCTATATAGAAATAAAAAATCCCTCTGACCAAAAAACCTTGCAATGTGCTGTGATTAGTGTTTCTTTAAGTTCAAAGGGTCTCTACGGAGGCATTAATAACTTGCCTGCTGTGAAAATTGTAGATCTCAGGCATGTTCCCAAAGAGAATATTTCTCTTGCTGCGAAGCGTTGGAGGAAGGAGCCCCGACAGAACCGGATTGTCCATTTCAGCCCTGTAACCCTGCATTATTTAGAGCCATGCGATATGATGTGTTATTATTTATTTATTAACTGATAAGATATGTAGTAGCAGGAGTGAATTAACAAAAAAATATCTAGGTGACAGCAAACACATACACACAGTTTTAAAATGTTCCTATGAACCTATTAATCAATAATTTGTTTGGATTTTCATACCAGCAGCACAGACAGCAGCTCCTCCACATAGATCCTTTCAGTCTCTATGAGTTCTCTCATTACATGACTGTGACGCAGACATGCAGACAAACACAGACAGACACAAAAGGGAGCCAGAGGGCATCATTTGCACGGAGCAAAAAAAAAGAATCACAGAGTAAATGACATCAGAAGCAGTTGTGAGGACAAACGGATGGGTGGACGACTGCGTCCTGCTCACCGCTTCAAAAGATCTGGGCTGTCATCTCCATCCAGAGTGTAGGACACAAAACTCCGGCTTTCCTGGTAGTCATGAATCACCTCGATCTGAAAACACCACGGAAGGTCAAGAGAGGCACAGAATGACGTGAAAAACTTTGACGGAGTTCTGCGCTACCGTAAAAATGGAAGAAAATTAATCGAGCTAAATGAGGACGAAGAAACACAAACTTTAGACACTTACTTTTCTGGGGTTAGGACTTTTTCGAGACGCTCTCTTTCCAGGAAGAGAAAGATCGAAAGTAAACTTCAAACCATCACCTGTGAAATCCAGATCATCACTATCAGCAGCAGCAGTGGCTCATGAAAGAGCAGATTTCACATGCAGAGCTTGTTTCCACTTTCTGTGGGGAGGCACGCTGAATAAAGGACTCATCTGAATACCCACATTTCATCTGACACAATTACTTTTCCATGACCTTGAGTTTAAGCAATCTATCCTGCCTCACTGGTTTTTCTTGTCTTTTTGATTTCTCATTCATTTAGAAAATTATAAATCAGTCTTGATGGATAGTATTGGTAATCAGTAGTAATGGGTTTATTACGAAGGAGCAGTATTTGGTAGATTAGAGTCAAACTCAATTTTTTTTTGTTTCAATTCTTTGTTTTTTTCTTTGCTGTTACATTCTACACCAATTAAAGGCACGTTTGAGATGTAACTATACACAAGATCAGAAAAGTTAAAGGTGACCACTGACTGATGACTGCTCTTCAAATTATAAAATGAGCCTTGAGGGGTTCATAGTAATTCCCTATTCTTACTTCTTATTATCCTCACAATTATGCTTAATTCATATCAAGAACAAAACAAAAAAATACCTAAATATATCTTTAAAAAAGAGCTGACAATGATACATTCAATGGATGAGGGTATGTTCAGTAGAAAACTAACACAGAACAGATAACGCATACTTTTTAATTGGATACAACCATATATACTCCATGGCTTTGCACAGCCTCCCTTATGTCGCAGAGATAGAAAAAAAAAAGAAGTTCTCTAATTTATACGAACCACACAAAGTTCTATTGCAGCTATTGTTGAGTAGTCAGATTTCTCCCAGTGGACCGACTGACCCATCTGCCCTTGTTCTAACGAATTTTGCTATGCTGGCACACAAACCCCAAAGGCCGTTCAGGCAATCTTTGGAGCTACAAAGTTGGTCCCTGTGATGTGGTAATTTAATCACATAGCCCAAAGGAAATATGTACGAGGGGGAGTGGGGCACAAGCCATGATAAAGGGGATGGGACGAGGCGATGCGCTACACCTGGAAAACAGAGGCAGTGGGGTGGCAAGAGAGATCTGACACTGTGTGTGCTGCAAGTCTCTGCAGATAACCATAAGCAGGTGCTGTTTCATCTAATGTGACAAAGATTAGGTTTTTTCACACATGAAACGAATACCTCTCTACTCTCAACATGATACTGCTCAATAAGACACGTGTGTGCTGCCGTACTATGCTTTGGAGAGAAGAGTGGGGACTTCGAGCGTGGTGGGTTTTCGGGCCTGGGAGCGACCAGCTGGATCGGTCTCACGTGTTTGTCAGCCAGCTTCTTTAAACTAGTCTGCCTGCTCTGGATCATCTGCTGCACTGCCGTGTGCTTTTCAAACATCTTCTCGATCTCAGCCTGGAGAGACAAAGGAGAGCAGAAGAGGAAGACGTTGGCATACAAATGCTTGCCGATTCGCAGAACGATGTTAGAGCCACGGTGATTCCATCAGATGCTGTGCACATGGAGGATTAATGATGTGTTATGTCACCTGCAGCTGAGGCGTGATGACCGATTCATACTCAATGGCCAAAATATCAAGACCCGAGGTCAGCATGGATGGTGTCTCCTCCAAGAACTTCTCAATGTCCCTCAAGGCTGCCTGCGCCC
The DNA here is from genome assembly GCA_013363375.1 of Menidia beryllina. NCBI lineage: Eukaryota > Metazoa > Chordata > Actinopteri > Atheriniformes > Atherinopsidae > Menidia > Menidia beryllina. The sequence continues at coordinate 2,737,542 of JABUIW010000031.1, read as the reverse complement.
CCTCTTTGGACTGGAATTTATCTGCCAGCTGATTGGCCAACATGTATGCTCCATTATCACACCAAGCTTGGGCCTGAGACATCAGAGAGCACACGGGCATCAGACACATACACTTTGCAAGAGACTGTGATCGAGAGTAAAGAGATACGTATGTCCGATTACCTGCTCAAGACAAAGAAACAGCCGGTGCGTCTGCAGGAGGAGCGCGTGCTTCGTCTTTAGAGCAGAAGAGAGGGTATCACAGTGGTGGCGAAGCTCATTGCAGCGCTGCATAATGAGGGCCATGGCGTAGTGGTGACCAGCCGATAGCTGATGGCCATGGAGGATGATGATCTGGGCTCGAGCCATCACCTCCTGGCAGCCAACAAACAAATAATAGACAGGGAGTCAGTTTTCTGTCCATGTTGTACTCACAGTTATCAAAAACATAGAGGAACCTTCCTTTACAAGAGACAACAGCTCATGCGTTTCAGCCAGTAAATCTGTACTCAGAGAGCCACTGACCTGTGCATTAGATTCCAGGCTGTCCAGCCTTTTGAGAGCCTGTTCTGTCTCAGCAAGCGTGTTCACATTTATGCTCAATTCTTTCTCCTGACACATGAGATGCTCCAGACACAAGTCCATCTAAACAAAGACGCATGCCATTTATTACAACCACATAAACCCATTTGAGCACTTTCCAACATGAGCACATAGATCCATCAGCTGCATCTCTAGCCTGCTTATCCCTTTGAAACTTTCTGAATTCCGATACATTTTCTTTCAAGTACTCAGTTTTCAAGACACATGACCGAAGCACAATTGTTAAATTCTTATGTTGTTTTTATCCAGGTTATAATTCCAATATGAAGTAGTACAGCTTGATTAGGGGCAAAGTTCACATGTTTCAGATCAGGGAAGGGATTGTGGCGGTGTTTAACATTGTTGTGATCAAACACGAGTCAAAGCACATAACTGTCTAAACAGGCTTTCATCCAAAATGTTAGCTAATTTAGTCTTTAATCTAATTAATAATAATATTTCATTCTATTTTTAGTTGCATAATTTATTCTGTCTTTATTCGATGATTTCTCAGTTTATATTCTAGTGTTTGTGTGTGTGTTTAGATGTGAGAAACAGAGAGAGAAAGAGACTGACACAAAGTGCCTTTTATGGCCTATTTCTGTTGTTATTTCTGTAAAGCACTTTGAGCTACAAAAACTATAAAAAGTGCTATTTAAAGTCTAACTGAGTGATCTCTCCACATGTCGCAAATTAGAAAAAGGTAACCTCTTGGGGGAATATAAGCAGCAGATATTGAAGTGCGTAGAACCCTCACCTCCTGAAAGCTTTGCTCATATCTGAGCAACTGAAGGTACTGATGGAGCTTTAGGTGATGCTTCTCAAAGAAGCCATCGAAGGCTGACTCCATGTCTCTGAGCTGTGCAAGAAGTCTAAAAGAAAAAACTTTGACGTAAATCTAATTTGCTGTGCCTTTAAAACGCTTGGTTAAGTTGTAAGGGTGATCGGTAAGAGGCAGTCACTACATTACCTCTGCACAGTCTCCCAGTCCAGCTTCACATCCCATTGCGAAACATCTTCCTTCCCAGACGTCTCAAGGCTGGAGAGAAGATGGCGGCCCTCCTTTGAAACTGACCTGATTGCATCCTTTCAGATAGAAGACAATGAACATACAATGCTGATATTGGCAAGTGCATGGTGAATGAGGCCTTACCTTGAGCTTTCTGTACTTTTCTGTGTGAGCCTCTAGGAGACGCTCAATGGCCTTTCCCTCATCAGGCAGCTCCGTCTCTGCCAGCTCTGTGCCAAAGCTCTGCAGCATCTGAGCAATATCTTTGACTGTTACTGCAAAACTTTCAATTGCCTACGGTGGAAATTCCAAAACAAAAAAAACAGACAATCATGACACTCTGCTGACAAAAACATAATAGTTAGAACTTTTGTAAATGCTTAATATCAAACAGGGGCTTTATGAAACTATCACAAAAAATGTTGCTAGTCTAAAATGTAACAGGGTAGACGGTGAAATGGTGCAACTTATGGTTTCACTCCAGCTTCTGAAAGATTCTGCTTACCGTTCGTAAAACGATCCAGTCACTGTGACAGTAGTCTAAAGTTCCTCCAAACTCTGAAGTCAGCTGGTTCTCGTCAATGTAGCGCAGAAGGTCCGTGACAGAGCTCAGCATCACCACCTAAAGATTCACACAAACCTGAGATCTCACAAAAAAACGTGGCACTTTACCATGACCTTCCCTTGACACCTGGTTCCAATTATAGGAAAACAGAAAGAACTCCAGCCATCTACATATGAATGTTACATATGTAGACGACAGAGTGGAGGATGAAGCTATAACTGCCATAGCTTTGGAAAAGTCAAGATTAAAAATAAAAGAAAAGCTAAAGCTAAAATTGACATGTTTTTTTTTAATCATGTTTACCACAAAATATTTGAGTCATGGAGCGCCGGTTTGCAACAAGAATAAGTTGTACCTTGTCATGATGTGAGACATATTTGGTAAACGAGGAGGAGCTGCCTTACTGGCATCTTAAGCATGAAGTCGTCTTGGCTAAAGCGGAAACCGATATCTGTGACAGTACGGTGGAAGAAGCTGGTGGGTCGGAGCACCAAAACCAGGTGAAGGTTCCCAGGAAAGGAAGCCTGGATGAGGGAGAAGACGTCCGCTGTTATACTGACCGTTCAGACACAGGCGGCTTCAGAATGAAAGATGAATAAGGAAGTTTTCACTTCATTATTACTGCACGGCGGCACGAGAAGAGATGAGTTGTGAGTGGGGGTAAAGGGAACATTAACAAGCTTTTATCCTCATGATCTGACAGGAGAGAGTTCAGCTTACTGCTGCTCTGTCACTCTTGTGATTACTCTTGTGTCGGCCTAATGGATTGAAGGTCCGGTGGCTCCATTCTACATTCATCATAAGGTGAATTGGGAGCTTCAGGCAGTTTAATGTCATTGTCTGACATTGAAAAGATTTCCCCTCAGCTTGTCGGTAAACTGGTGACAGGAGCTGTAAATAGCTACAATGGAAAATCCTGCCATCTGCACCCCCAAAAAGAAAAGGAATTGGATTAACATAGCACATAGTCAGACCTCAGTATCTTCAGCATTGCATCATGCATCCTTTACAGATGCAAACACCTATGTCCTGCAGTTTGTTTGCATCCATCTTTAAAGGCCACCGTGCATTTTGCTGATTGCACGTGACGCAATATGACATTCGTTTCTCCTCTCTCGAATTTCGTGCGGAGAACTAACTCGAAAAGTCTTCAAACGCAAAGGGGGGTTTGCAGGAGACGCGCAGCCGGTTGCGTGACTAAGCGAAAGCGCGCGCCGTGCGCCGCAGTGCTGCGCGCGCCAGCAGCCGGTGCCGGTGCCGCAGTCGCCCTGCCCCCCCCCCCCACCCAAAAAAAACTTCAACCCCAAACTCCCTCACACCACCAAACAAACAGGTAAAAGACTGCTCGTTACCGGGCTCCTCCGGATCTTCGGCATTCCTCGGTGGGGAAAGCAATCGCTCATGGTGTCAGAAGCCATCGCGATGAAGCACAAGTTTCCATCCGATCACCGAGAGCCGGTGTGCCAAGCCCCCCCCCCCCCGCCCCACACCCACCCACCCCCGCCGGCTGTCAACATCCGCAGCGCTGCTGCCGCCTGCTGCCTCTCTGATGGAGGGTGGCAGCGCCCACTGCAATCTCTCTCCTCCCGCCAGCCCTCCTCCTCCTCCTCCTCCTCATCCTCTCCTCTCTCCAGCATCCCGCGTCATCGCGCATTTCTGCTGACTCAGGCTTTTGCAGCAGCGTTGGACACCCAGTAAGGACACATTGTACATGCTGTCCCACTCAAAACTCACTAACTGTGTGTGTGTGTGTATGTCTTTGTGTGTGTGTGTGTGTGTGTGTGTGTGTGTGTGTGTGTGTGTGTGTGT
>JABUIW010000031.1:2705462-2733588 GCA_013363375.1 Menidia beryllina | reverse complement strand
TGTGTGTGTGTGTGTGTGTGTGTGTGTGTGTGTGTGTGTGTGTGTGTATGTGTGTGTTTTCCTGTGGCTGCCCTCATGGTGAACCTTTGGTTTGGTCAGATCCATAGACTCCACACCTCACAGATCATGAAAACCCGCTCTGCCGTGCATGTTCTCCAATGTTGTCATTATTCTGTTATTAAAAAAGTACATAGAAAACTTACAGCTATCCTGGCAAGTGCAGTTTTGATAGATGTCCATGTATCAAGTCTTCGGTCTAAAATGATGATAAATTTGACTCCTGGTTGCCTAGTTCTGAGATAAACAACAGGTATTTTCGTTAATTGCAATGATGGTGCTTGAATATTTAAACTTTTATTCTTTGCTAACATAAATGCATATAGACTGGATTAATTTTTCAACAGATTAACCATGTGGCATTAATAAAAAAAAATCTACATAGGACTTCATTTGTTCCTTTTCATGTCAAATTCACCAGATCTAAATCAAGCTTTCCTCCCATGAGAGGATGGGATTTACACATAGAGGACATCCATATGATACTTGATCCTAACCAGCTCTGCTTGGAATACAATCTTTTGGTGCACTGCAGAAAAGGGAGAGACTTTGGGAGGAATAAATGAGGAAAGACACACCGAGGAATGAGAGTGAGGTATGTAAAGACTTTGGCTAAAGCTTCTTCTGGAATGTCACTGAAGGCTGAGCACTCTGGGAGGGTGATGATGACACTAGAGTCTTCCCCACGCCCACCTAGGACCAAAACACAAGATAAGAATATCACAGCGAAGCTTCCTTAGAGAACGGAGGATGCATACGTTTGAGGGACATTATTTCCCATTGAATTACCTGATAGGTAGGCCACCTGTTTCTCTATATAGCCTCCCACCTCCTTCATGCTCACAGGAACAGTCACCTCTGGAAGACAAAGCGGCCATTTTTACAAGAAGAGGAAGGCAGCTTGTGTAACATTAACAGCAGGGCATTTCAGAAATGTCAGCAATGACATCACTCAGAAATCCTCGGTGCCCCATAAGGTACTAATGTTTTGTAGACAAAAATTAGGGTTTCATTTCTCTACTCATAAATACAGCTGTCAGAAAGGTACTCAGAAAGGTTCTGGAATCAAAGGGAGAAATGGATGATCTAAACTAGTACTCATAGATGTGTGTTAGTGTGGGGTTTTCTCCTTTAAACGAGCTCATTTCACAGATTGAATCTCAGCTGTCATGTCTGTGACTGCTTGAATGATCCTCCTCTGCCTTTAAGGGTTTTTTGTTTTTTTCTGGGTAATCTGGCTGCCTCTTAGCCCCGGCCTCCTCCCACAATGCAATACACAAAAATGAGTGTATCTAAGCTGACTGTAGGTGTGATGACATGTTACCATTTTGACGCTGGGTGTGCAGAATTATTCTTTGCGTGTCACATACGAGAAGGCACAGAGCTATTTTCGCTTTCAACTTTTATCCTGCTGGGTTACATCTCAGAATGACAAAGGCTTTGGATCTTTCTGGGACCATATCTGCTTGTTGATTTGCAGTAAACTTGGTCGGGTGGCGTGTGTGTGTGTGTGCACTTTTGCGGATCAAGCCACCTACAGATTTTAACAAAAATGATTTAGTGCTCGGTAGAAATAACATAGGGAGAAAAAGATGAGATGTAGTAAAAGGAAATGTATAAAAGTTAAGGATGTGTATGAGGATGTTATCAAGCTTGACAAACTAAAGAGGAGCAATAGAGGAGTTGTCTTTTATGACAGGACAGTGTGTGTTAGGGAGTGAGTAATGAGCTGCGCTGGTACCTGTTGAATATTTGATGTGTGTCTGTAACAGAGAGAGGCCCGGCCACAGCAGCACCAGTGGCTGATACAGTTACTGTCACTCTTGAATAGCTATACGATCATTAATGTATGGAGGCATTCAGGAGGCCTGGACACAACCTGGATTAATACAGGTAATCTGATGTCCTCCAGCTGAAGTAACTGTGGTGTCTAAAGGTGTTATCCAACACTAGCCCGGCCTTTATGTCCTCATGCAAGTGTGAAAAAATAGTTTGTACCATCATGAACTGGCGTTTTTTCTTTTACTGGAGTTTGACACTGAAGTTCTCTATCGGACGTGAGTAAACACATCCCATGACAGACCGTCTCTGATGTGTCACGTGGCACCCATTCAGAAGAAAGACATTAGGCACAACATAAATGCCCATAAACTTTCACGTGCATAAAGTGTGCTTTTTATGCTCCGTCTCTTTAAGGAATTGTTTGAACATTTGTCATGACCTCCACCGCTCACATGCAGGACGGTGTGTGCAGGTGAAACTCAAATAAGCTTTGTTTGCTTTTCTGTTCTTTTGCACATGGAAAGAGCAATGTTTGCCAGTGTGGACGGAAACAGAGATTTGGCTCAGACCAATCCCTTTGGTCTGCTTACAAAGCTGAAGGCAGGAAGCTTATCTCTGTTGTCCAAACAGCGATACACATCAATGCTGATTTTGTAATGCACAACCCCTAAATAACAAGAAATATCTACAACATCATATTTCAGTTCCTTGACAACACTCTATTGGTCACCTATTTTCCTTTTTTGTCAATGATCAACGAGGGGAATTGTGTGATTTCTTATTACAACTTGGGAGAAACTGCCATGTGTGGTCTGCCGGTAAGAATATTTGTTCCCAAATCACCAAACTGATGGAACAGCACCACACCACATGGACATTGTCAAATAAATGTTGGTGAATCATGCGGTATGCTAATGAAAAGAGCGGTTTAAATATGCCGTTAGGAGTGTGCGAGCTGATACATGCAGGATATCATTGACATACAAAAAGCAGACATGTAATCCCATGCAGGCTCACTTTACACACGCAAGCATGTTCAGAAAACACACATACTGAGTCTCACATTGCTTTTAGGACATGCAGTCTTTGCCAGATGAAGCTTTAAATGCTTAGAGGGATTAGACTGGTGGGTGGTGGGATTCTAGTCAAAAACAGTGAAAGACATTTGGGTTTTCCAGCCACAGGGATGAAATAAAGCTAAATTGGTTTGAGATCAAAAAGGCCAGAATTGTAAACCCCGCACAACAGCATCACATGGCTTTGGCAAGGCAACTGATGATTTTAATTTTCCCTTGCAAGGACATGGCTTCCGTGCCAAATATCTCGGGGTGTTTTTGTAAGAATTTGTGACACAAACTGTTTGCAAGATATTTGCACTAAAATATTAAACCTAGGGCATGGGCTTGGAGTGTGCGTAAGAACTGCATATTGCTTTTCCTGTGCTGTGAGCCTTTTTAATTACCACAACTCTTGCCTTTTATGAGATCTTTATTTTTGCAGAAAAATCTCAATTTTTCTAAATGCACTATGCAAGCTGGCTGGCTGGAAATTGCAGTCTGTGCTTTGGCACTTAAAGCAGTTTGTGTGTCAGCTGAAGCCGAAACCATAAAAGGGTGTGTAATGTTGGACAAAGTTTAGGCTCCGATAGCATTTTAAATGACTTTTACAATTAACAGTGGGAGTGTATTTTCATCCAGGGTGTCGTTTAGCAACAGAGCGAAGGGGTTTGGTGTCCTGAATCTCGTCTGAAATACATTCAAGTGCTCCAATTCTTTAAACGAAGAAGACAAAAACACTTCTTAAAGGCAAATTGAAGCAGGGAAATTCATCTGAAATGAGTTCTGAAGAGGAAAAAGCACTTTTTATCATAACACAGGAGAGCGGTTACTGCTACAGTCGTTTATGCTTATGTATGTTCACCACTGCATCATCTGTAAGAAGATTGGCATAAACCAGGAGTGCAAGGTTCAACATCTCAAACCGAGGCTAGCTTTTTTTCCTGTTGTCTTTGGCCTGGATACTCCAAATCTGTTCAAATGAACTGAAGAGATAAAAAGGACGAAGGCCCATTAACTAATATCTCGAGGGGTGCCAAGATTCTGTGTGACCACAGTGCTGTCTGGGGAATGTTGCATGATCCCATCAGCCACATCCGGTGCTATTTGTGTCCGTCTCCTTACCTATTTTTTTTATGAAGCCGGAAATGATGGCTGTGAAATAATATCTGTATGAACATAACAGTTTACCATCGTTTGGTGGATTGATGTCTTTAGTACATTTCGAACATTAATCTGTCGCTGGATTACACATACACTAAGCGGCAGGCTCATCGCTCAATGTATAGAAAAAGCTATTTGCAGTTTTAATATATTCCAAACCCTCCTGTCTCCCGTGTTGATTTATTGGATGGGGGAAAGAACGTATGTGTGTGCATCTAAATGATCTACAGCCCTCAGTGCACATGTAGTGAGATTGAATGTTATTACTATGGACAAAAATCTATCCATCTGTGGTTTAAAATAGCTGACATAATCCCTGTAACAGCACGCTGCTGGAGCAAAGCTGCAGGAACTGGCACATCAATAATAGTGACAACCCTAAGGTGCAGCTCTCCGGTTTCTTCCAGTAGTGGCTCTTAAAGTTCAATCAAACTAAACAAAGCTGCCTCGGGACAGGTCAGACTGCAGTGTGTCAAGAACAGCGTTACAATATGAAGTAGAAGGAAAAACGACGTGTGACAAGGCAAAGGATTGCACAGAAAAGCCTAAAAGTGGCTAACATTAGGAAAAAAAGAGGTCAGCGGTGTATTACTCACGCAGCAGGGTGTTCTCCAACTGGGAGCCCGCCTGCATGAGGCAGCTGTAGCCCTCCATCTCCTCTTTGGACTTCTTGCCCAGCTCCCTCTCCTCCTGCAGCGAGGCTGGGCCCATTCCCTCCGTCTCTAGCACACGATCAGGCTGGGGGAACCAATAGTGGTGGGAGGCATTTACCGTAGCCCCAGTCCTCACATCCTCTCCAGAGTCGTACGGCCCTCCATGGTTGATGCGGGCCTACACCATGGAAAGTCCACGTGCCTCTGCAGGTCCCCGGTTGCAGAAGGGACGCTTCCCTGAGGTTGCTGCTGGCTCTTCCTGACCTTGAGCCGCATAAAGTGCCTCCACACTGAGCTGAGAAGCTACAACACAGCAGAAGAGCCGTCCTCAGAGGCAGAAATCAGTAGGTTGTTGACCCATTGTTGCCAGGACTGAGAGCAGAGTTGTTTTACTTCCCCCCTTTAACACACACCAGTCCTGCTCTCAGCAGCAGTCAGCTACTTCAAAACAAACACAGCTCCATCTGGCCACTGCTGTCTGCTTCCCCTCCCCTCTCGGAGCTTTAGTGCGTCAGCTCTGCACCGCTCAGAGCTCAAGAGTCCGCTGCTGACACACAGCCAACTCCCTCCCTACTTTTCCTCTCGCATCACACTTCTTCAGGCTTCTTTGGCTTTTTTATGATCTCTCTGCACGAAAGCTGAAGTGCCAAGCTGCCGTACCAGCCCCCCACCCCCCTTCTTTACTATAGCATAGACAGACACTCGGGAGGACAGATCTATTCTTCATTCTAAATATTTTGTTTTAAAAATGACTCCCGCTGCCAGCAAGTTTGACCCATGTGAAGCACGCCCCTTAATACACATCACATTCAAACCACAGAACAAATATGAAAGGGTGTCATTGTGTACATAATGTGACACAGAGCCCTTCTGAGCTGAAGTTCCCACTGTTCAACCCACAACTCCTCTGAATAGGCCAGCACTCAGCAACTCTATACAAACTGGAGTTGGGAGAATGGGGTTTGTGTATGCATTAGAAAATCTTCTCTGTGCTGAGACTCGGTGTTCGACTTACTTTATTGGCGGCCACACATGAAGCGGAGTGAGAGCAGCCGCGCCGCTTCCCGATACACAGCCACTCAGCTGATCCAGCTTAGCCTCTCAGCCATCTCATTACTGCACAGCATCTGCTTAGTGTGGTTGCATGGTCATGCATGCCCGCGCGCGCACACACACACAAACACACACAGCCACCCACACACTCACAGATCTTTACATCAGACACAGTCTCAGTCTGCTGACACAACTCTTGGAGCAACAAATCACAAGGCAGCTTGTTTTTTTTTTTATCTTCAAAACATTCTGCTTTATTACAGAAAATCTTCAGATTTTGAATATACTAGTTTCAAAGAGGTACATTCAGCTTGGAGGTTTGGAGTGTTGAAGCTGGAGACTCAAAAGGCTGAAGTTGGCAAGATGTGCCTGCCTGAGGTGCCTGAGAGTGTTCACCTCCACAGACAGGTCCACAACCAGAGAGCCTCTTGCTTTATCCCACCCCCCATACTTAAATCTTTTTTCATATATATATATATATATATATATAAAAGTGGCTGGAAAAAGTTGCATTAAAAATACAATCAATTCATTTTAACGCTTCATTTAGACAGGCAAAACATTAGATTCAAACATATTTTAAGCTTTGAAAATAGCATTTCTGATTTCACGTAAGAATTGTATTTGTTAACAAAGCGGGCAGCCCCTCATGACCTATAGTATATCTCACACGCCTTCACCTGGAGGTCACAGGTTAGGGCAGAAACCCAACCCCCTTCTCTACAGTAATTACTTTTACTTGAAGTAATGCAAAAGCATACATGTTTATTATTACATATAAAGTATAGTAATGTGAGTATATTTGTCAGTCTGGGGATTTACTGTCTTGGATCCATCAAGTTGGAGTAAAAAGTAGAAGAACAGAAATGAGTGATGATCATAGTTATTATGACCTATGAAAATCCCCCAACTACCATTATCAATAATCAGCTTTAACTCGGGAGTTAAACCATCTGACAAACAAAAGTGAAAGGGGCTCTTTTTGGAGTGTGTCGGGAAGGGGCTGCCTGTCTTTGTAAATACAGCAAAGACTTATCAAATGGGATTTGAGCAGGCTCACATCAAGGTTGGAGCTTAACAAGCAAAACTGAACTGACACCAAGCTTAACCTTCCTCACCATAAAAACGATCCATGTAATAAAAATATAACATTTGTGAATAAAATCACACTTAACAATAAATACATAGTAGATCAAATATGCTTGTGGGGAGAAAAAAACAGAATGAAAACATTGTTCAAAAGAGTATCTATAAGTGTGAGAAATCAGGTTACGTTTAAATGGAATGTATGAAGCACTACACATAAGTTAAAGAAGAAAGAAAAGCGCCAAACAGTCCACGCTGTCAACCTGCTGGTCAGCAGATCTGACCAGAAACAGAGATGAGTCTCACAGTGGCTTCAGCTATGCTGATTCTGCAGATCTGGAGTTGGTTTTTCTTTAAGTTCCTACTTTAACCTTTGACAAAAGATAGGGACACTAGATGACGACTATGAAGACCCCATTTAGGCTTTAGTGCATGTGTACCAAGTGTGTGGGTTACTGATTGTGTCATATAGTCTTCTCTAGCGAATATGTGCATGTGTGTTCCGGCTTATATTGATGAGCCTTGGTGATCATACCCATAATGAAGAAACCAATTATATTCATAGTGCAGGACTACATCAAAGTTCAAATAAATCTGGTCTCCATTACACACAGGCATTTCTGGCTATTCCCATCCAGTACATTTACACACATCTATGCAACACGCACACACTAACAGGCCTGCAACTTTCAGCTCACACTTGAGTGGATGCAATCAGATCACACACCACTCATCTTTTTTGGCTTAGAGCAGATGCTAAAATACATCTTGAAGCTATATACAAGTACAGCACATATATTAATTTTCTTATCATATACTGGACTCTGACTTAAATTACCGCTGAGGTTGGAAGATTTAGGTCAAGCTCCAAGTAGCATTTTACTGCTGGAATATATTTAAAGTCTCTAATCTGTCGCTCAGTTTTACACAAACACACACAAGCACACTTTTTGGATTGACTGGTAATATGGCCTCCATTAATTGCTCTTACACCTTCGCACTTCATATAGTTTGAGAGAAACACAAACATCTGTAAACCAGAGAACTGCGTTAAGAGTCTGTAGGCTGAGAAGAGCTTAAAGAAATCCCATTCGGTAACCTTTCACCTCGGACGATGCTGATCTATAGATTCAAATTGACATGCTCTTAAAAATATATAATAATCGTTCAAAAAGAAAACACAGAAAATGTGAAGAAGAACAACCTCAAAGAATAGCGGTTGATGGGAAAATAAAAAGTTTTGCGGAATACAGTGACTGAACATCAGTGGAGTTCGGTGTTCTTTTGAGCCTTCTCTCATGCAGACTTGGGATTTTTGGGGTGGACGTTTGAAACTGCTTCTTAAAACAAGGTCGCTGTAAATAGCTACTGATAAGGCAGCCATGTACGCATTCATTAAGCTTATCATTTAAAAAAGTGAAAGAAAAGAAACTCATGCCTTCCATTTGAGTACATATCTTAGAAAACAATGCAGGGCGCTGCTCTGCAGACATGCGTAGGGTGGGCAGAAAAGGACGGATAAGAAACACTAAAGTCAAATGACTTCTAAATCCCCACCCGCCGACCTGCAAAGCACTTTCCTCGTCCTATCCACCGCCTTTCAGATGACTGACAAGAACCCTGAATGAGGCCGATGTCGCTGTTGAGTCCGGGCTGCCTCTTTACTGACGCTCCTTCAGGTGCTTGTAGGATAATGGTGTGACAGCTGCAATCTGAAAACAGCACAAGTGGGCAGACTTTAATTCATGCTGTCGTGGAGAGCTGGTACTGACTAGGAAGCACCACACACCCCGCAATCATTTCAAATCAGATGACAAACAGTGATTGGTCACGCAGAACTGCCCACAAAGACGAGATAAATTAAAGCGTCCCCACCACCACCTTCAATTAACAAACATTAGTAAAGATTTCATCCAAGGCAACTGATCTGTCAAAGCTCAGCAGGCATGTTGACACAGGGTTAGCACCATCTCCTTAAGGTTTACCTGGATGTTTGTAGGAGGTCACCCTCTGACAGCTACAGGGAAAGTAGAAAGTCACGTTAAAAAGTGAAAGCTGCTGCAAAAAGCCTGGTGCTACGGTTAGGCAGTCGATGACCTTTGTGCACAGTGAGTGTAAATGGTGACCATTCTCCACAGAAGGCAGACAAAAAAATACCCAAAATAACCTGATGACACAGTTTCCTTGTTTATTTTTTTTCTTTCTGGAGTATTTTTGACAACTTTAATAGAACGCCAGTTGGGACAGAGTAAAATCTGAAAAAAAAAGTTTGAATGGAAGGATTTGGAAATCAAAAGCGCTGGAAATGAGACATTTCACAAATTCATGCAAGGAAATCTATCTCATTTCAATGTCAAGATGACATGAAACGTGTTCGTCTGGCGGCTGGACTCTTCTATTATGAAGAGGGCATGCTATTGTTTCTCTGGAATATGCGAGGCCGAGGGCGCCACCTAGATGAGAGGATATGTGGCTTTAAAACCTGTAAAGATATTTTGGCACTAATGGTTGTTTTCCAAATGTTTAAGCTGGTTCCGCAGTCACTGACAAGCATCCCAACCAGCAAACTTTACAGACAAAGATTTCTGGAGATGGTTCTGAACCATACACTGAATTCCATTAATCATGTCTTTGTTATGGCGGAAAACATTCAGAGGGTGATTTTTTTTGCTACCGAGCCATCATTACTTCAGAGACTCTGCCTCTCTAAGGTGTTCCTTTTATTCTAAATCATCCTACTGACCTGTTTCCAATTAAGCTAACCGAAGATGAGCTAATAATTGTCATGAAACAGTAAAATGTCTTACATTCAGCATTTATATGACTTCTTTGTTCAATTTTGTCAACAAAATTATAGCTTATTAAATTTTTTTCAGATTTTATACAAGGACCAACTTTTGTAGAACATATATCTAAATTTCTTTTTCCTTTATTGTTTTATTTAGTGATTTTATTGTCTGTCCCCTGTAATGCAGCAACATTTGAGCTCAGGTAACGTCAACATCAAATCATGCAACAAGTTCAAGTGCAACACTCGCAAATGCATTTGCCATCAACGAAGCAGACAGCTACCAATGCAGACTTGGACATGTGAGAACAGGAGAAAACAGAACGTCAGAAAGTGGAGAAATCACCAGACCGGCTTGTTTTTTTTGTTTTGTTTTTTAACACCACCACATGTGGGGAACAAGCCTGACACCTCACACAGACAAACCTGGAAAATGGAATGGACTCAGAGTAAAACAGGTCAAAAAATGGCCTTCAGAAGCACATGCAGAAGGTAGTAAGCAGGGCATCCAAAGGGAGGCTGAACAGAGCATGTGTCTGTGCGAGAGCTTTGGGCCTGCGTTTGCATTCGCATGTTAGATAAATGCACCATCGGATCATTTCAACAAAAATGTTGATAGGAAACAAAAGAAAAAGGAAAAAATGGGTGACGGGAAAGTACGCATCTCTTCAGCCAGCCTATTTCAGCTTAGACAACACGTAAAAAACACTGAGCTTCATTAAATGCAGCCTTCGTGGCGCTGTGTCATTGATCTCCTCCTTAAAACCCCAGAGTTAGAGACGAAAACTGGCGGAGGGGGTTTACTAGTGGGAGTGAGTCACCATTTGGCTCGGATGGCCTACAAGTGGGCTGGTACCTGTTTAAATGACAGTATTGGACTCATCTGAAAAGGTTCTCATGAGCAGGGGCCTGGCTGAAGACCGGGGAGACGGGAGGCCTCCCGCGCCCGACTGAACCGGCTTCTTCTAGAAGGGCGAGGCAAGAGACACCAGTGATGTCACTATGCTGACAGACACAAGCATACGGCTTTTTCTCCATCTTGTGCTTTCACTTGCACACAGACACACACAAAGACAAACCAACAAATACAATCACAAAGACTTACAAAAGTGGACTGGTGGGTACTGGACACTGAAAATGAGTCAATGCATCTTTTCAGACAGCTCTTGCTAGCAGGAGCTTTTAGAGGTCTACACCCTGTGAAATGGTCATCAGGAGACAAATCTTCTGCCCTCGTATTTCTCAACGGAATATATCAAATAAAACACACAGAGAGACAAAATACAGTGGCCTGTACGGATTATGTCGAGGATCCAGGATGAGGTTGTAGCCTCAAGCCTCATGCAGGTAAGTTTGGGTGCTTTGACGAGCTGCGGTCACCTGACTGGACATGCGGAGGCAGCAGGCATTGGAGCAGCACAAGCGCTGGGATAAAAACATTGACTTCAACAACTGGACAGACAGGGATGGAAGACTGACTGTACGCTTTGAGGACAAACACCCTGTCCTACTCCACACTGCAGACCAAACTGGGCATGTGTCGTTCCAATTTGACACACATAGCAAGAGAAGAGCACTTGAATCAAGGTTTGGAATGTGGCCTTCCCAAGGGTAGCGTTAATAAGGATGCAATTTGACTAAATCTGTCCAACAGAGGGAGATTTTAAACAATGTTACTTAGTTGCGTAAAGAAGGAATCTGACAGTGGGAGAGGAAGGACACAACCAGTGGAAACAAGCAAGTTTCCGAGCACACAGATACCTCAAGAAGAGATTTAAGGACAAATGCTGACAGAGAGAAAAAAAAGAGACCTCAGTCACTCCATGAGAAGCTGTGAGTGCTAACGGTCTGTGACAACATGAAGATAGTAGATGTCCCCGAGGAAGGAAGGCGATGTTTCATCTTTAGGGAGGAAAGTCCAGAGGGGAGAAGAGACAAAATAAGAGGGTGAAAATGATAAGACGAACGTATAGCAGGAACACAAAGTAGGAAAAGTGAAAAATGAGCAGCAAGACTAGAAAGAGCCAAAATGACAGCGTAATGCAGAGTGGAAAGACTGGAATTTGATCTGCAGACAGTGAATGCAAATATGTGTGACATTTAACAGACTGTGTCACTTTGCTGACACTACATAAATATGTGTCCAGTGTGTAAGTTTATCCCATTGGCCAGATTTCAACAATAGTTCTGTGTGCAAAAGAACATGTTTTTTTCTCCTGAAATGCGGGATACACCCAAAAGCCACATTCATAAAGGCACTCAGCTGCAGTAAAACAAAGCCAGAGGAAAAAACTACTGGAGATCAAACAAGCTGTTTGCCACACTTTCATTAAAATGTTAAACTGATGATGAGTAAGGTGTTTTCTATTAAATTTCTGTCCCATTCTAAATGGATCTTCGCACTTCATTCAATACCTGGTAATATAATTTTTTTTGTATTTTATCATTCAGATTTTTAGGTTTAGATTTGCTTGAATTAATTTTGTAGATGTAAAAAAAGGAAAAGAAAGATGTATACATATGTTATAGTTTACCAATGGTGTGGTTCTGATAAGCAAAAACAGAGCTCTGAAGGAAAAAAAGGGTAAAATGTTTTAAAAACAGTGCAAGAATAATAACTACACAACATATTAACACAATTGGTCCCCTTGGCTTTATCTCTGTATTTTCTTTGTGGATTGAGCAGTAGTGGTCATTTAGCTTCTAAAGTTGCACCCATTGCCCTGGATGACGGTCGAGATTACCACTACTTGATCCACAAAAGAAAAAAGACACAGTGTCGATATACACTGAAAAGACAGGGCAACGGAGGGGTCTTTGCCATAGTTCCCATTATACACATTTCTCTGTGTGTCAGTTTCAGCTTTACCTGTCGAGCGTGGGGTCCTCGAGGCTTGCGGAGCACCACGAGTAGGATCTCTGGCAGTAGACTGAGCAAAATGAGCAATATGATGACCAGCCAGGCTGACACAGAGCTCAGCATGTTAGCAAACACAAAGTACAAACGCTGCTGCCTCAGGAAGGGCCTGCAAGAGAGGTATAGTTGAGCTTATACGGTAAGGGATACTAAAAAGGACTTATTCTGAGAATGAACGCTTGTGATTTCATCTCACCATATTATTCCTCCCCAGAAGAAGCTGAAAAATACGTAGAAAGCCAGGGAACCCCAGATTACAAAGTGGTTGATCCATGTCCAGTGCCGTGTGTCCAGAGCCAGCTAGAAAGGAGGAATGAAGTTGCTTAAGATTGTATGTAAATCAAGATCATCCGAAGTCTAATTTTATGCAATTTTTTTTTTCTTTCTTACCTTTAGTGTTACAGTGAAGACGAGGACAGTGAAGACTATAGTTCCATACGACCAGTTCCCAAAAACCTGGATTGAATAGCATGAGTAGAAACGCATAAGACAAAACTATGCTGAATGTTTTACTTTCAGATTCATTCAGAGGATAATTTAAAACAGACCTGGCCATTATCCTGCAGAGCTGGGTTACTGAACAAATATCGAACACCAAAGAAGAAGAGCAAACCGTGGAAGACTCCGAGAAGGGTCCAGTAGAGAAATGGCCCCCAGCGCAACATAGCATTCTTTGCAATCTCTCTAAAAATAAGTTGGAGGTGGAAAATGAACAAAGAATTCCATTACTCTGAGAATCTGAATTATGAATTAAGTAAACACAATAAATATTAAATCTCTAAGTAGATATCCTACATTTAAAATACAGAGGTAAATCTTTATTTCTCTGAACGTAAGCAAAACACCCACAGTTACTTGTACTACTGAATAGAACATAAAGGTAAACTAACATTCCCCAAGTTTACCTGTAGAGGGTAGAATTGTCCAGGAGAAAGTCAATGGTAATGTGCTGCTCAAAAAGGCTGTAAGCCAGGATGGGCATGGAGGTGAAGCAGATGTTGTACATCGTCAGATAGGCGGCATCATACAAGGGCTGGGGAGGATGGGAGGTGGACGAACAATTTTGGGGAATAGGTTGTAGGGAGAAGAAGGGAACGGGCAAGCAGGGGATTAATATTGTGGACAGGGCAAAACTCAGACATACCAACACAGCACACACCCTGAGAAGGTCACTTGGACTAGCTTATACACATCTTTCATGTATTTATGAAAGATCTGTGTCACAGAGAGGAACGTCCAGCCTCAGCTTTAACAAATACACACTCGTTACACACATATCCTGTAATGCGTAAACCAGCTTCTAGGTATACCTACATATCTTCTAAATTGGCAAAAGCCTGATATGAACATGGGTGTATATGATTTATAACTTACTTTTAAGTAAATTAATTAATTGAACTTGCATTTGACTTTTCAAACACGTTCTGAATCACATATTTTGTAACAGATCACACTCATAAACACCACTGATATGCAATATATCAGAATGACAGAGGCTGACGTGACTGTATTATTTCAACCAAAAACTCACACATCCCAGGGGCAGTGTGGGAGGGGTAAACAGAGGAACAGAATACAGTGTTCAGGGGATTTCAGGGGCTTTCCCTATTTTTTTACCAGTTTCAGGACATGTCTGAACCTCAGTAGGACTCAGCAGATACTTACTTGCTGGGAATAGCCGCAAAAGAACTGGTACAAGAACTGGGGTAAGATGAAGCAAAGATTCTGCAGGTAAAACAAAATTAAACCAAAGGTTCACATTGAGGACTTTAAGTCACCAGAAAACATACAAGAAAACTAAGTGGGCCTTTAGCAGAGAAAAAGTGACAGTTTCTCTTACCTTGTAAAAGAAATACTGCACCAGGTGTGCAATGCGAACATAGTACAGATGTCCATGGGCCAACAAAAGTTTCTTGAGGTGCTTGAGTTTGGGGATGGCATAATCACTGTTCCTTACTGCTTGTCGACCCTCCTTACCCTTAATGCCTGACACACAAAGACGAAAAATAACATCACCTTTAGCTCAAGGCTACTATTACCTGCATCTGAACCGGTGGTTTCATGTAGCTTAGAATGCTTTAAGCAAGTCGTTTCTTACCAATACCAACATGTGCTTCCAAAATCATGCTGACATCATTGGCTCCATCGCCGATGGAAAGCGTGATTGGGCTGCCTTTAGAGTTCTTCACCATTCTGACAATCTACAGATGTGGCAGAGAAAAAGTTACCCAGTGGTCAATGCAGGCATTACCATTTTTGCTATGACTAAACTGTCAGAATTTCAGCAGATTATTCTAACCTGTGCCTTCTGTAGAGGAGCCATGCGGCAGCAGAGCACAGCTGTGCAGTTTTGACAAATCTGCAAAAACAGGCTCTTGTAGAGACTCGAGTTGGACTCAGAGGAAGGGCCGAGCACCATTGATAGCGAGGCTCCATCTATGATGAAACCATAATCATGGCTGGGCATGGACCACCTCCTATATCACAGAAAAGATGACAAAAATTAGACACGATAATCACAAAGGATTAGTATGGACAGGTTCATACCACAAGTCAAAGAACTGACCTGTTAATGCCGGCCTTAACTGGGGGTGCATCCTGTACAGCTTTCTTATGGTACTCGATCAAAAGGTCATGAAGCCTCTCTTCACGCTTCCTTCCTCCAT
Source organism: Menidia beryllina (assembly GCA_013363375.1). Lineage (NCBI taxonomy): Eukaryota > Metazoa > Chordata > Actinopteri > Atheriniformes > Atherinopsidae > Menidia > Menidia beryllina. The sequence continues at coordinate 2,718,367 of JABUIW010000031.1, read as the reverse complement.
CCTCTAGGGTGCGCACAGTCAGCTCCAAAAGCTCTGTGCCCCTCTGGAACAATCTACAGGCATAGCAGGTGGATTTTGCTGTCTCCATCTTGTCACCTGTCAGGACCCAAACCTTCATCCCTGCTCCCTGTAGGGCCTCCATGGTCTCTGCTGCCTCTTCTTGAAGCCTTCAGAGTAAAAAAGAGAATTAAAAGACATTAGATGTGAGGAAGAATGGACTCTACTAACTGGAGGGCACTATTGGAGGAAGAAAAAATGCAATAGAACCACATGGATTAAAGTTCCATTACAGCTAAAGCGAACCAATTTAAGACTAGATCTATGGAGGCTATATTTAGACCCAATTACGGTGTTTTATGACTAATATCCTACTTGATTCAATATCTTGAATTTACAGCAAATAATATTTATCATATAGCATAAACTGTGTGTTTTCCAATTTCAATTCAGTTTTTCAATTCAGGTTTTATACAAGTAAAAAATAACCTTCCTTTTTTACAGTAAAGAACCTGGAATGTCAGGCCATAGAATCCACAAGATGGCAGTGTGAAACTACATTATCATTGCTGTGATTGGGTTGGGGGGGGTCTCATCATACAATTTTAAAACAAAAAAATGAGTTCTCTTATAGCATGGAACAGAGGGCAGGTAGCACAGAAAGGGCTGATGTAGATAAATCAATGCCTGAGAGCAACATTGATAGATTAGCACATTGAGGATGAAAAAGAAGAGCATACAAAAAACCATGACAATCAGAAGTTAAAACGTCAGCTAAATTGTTTTGTGTATGTCATGTAGGAACACACCGATCTTCCACGGCGGTAGCTCCTATTAGACTCATTCCAGTCTCCACTTGGTTGTAAATGGCCATTAGCCTCTCCTCTCTGTCCTGCAGAGCCAGTCTAGCTTCCCTCAATCCCTCGTCTGCCTGGGCGTACTCCTCTGGGCTAAGATGTTTGTATGCCACACACAGCGTCCGATAACCCTCCTAAATGGGGGGGGGGGGGGGGGGAGTGTGTTACAGCATGAAACCAAAACTCCTTACAGCCACGGGGACATTTGGGACATTTGGAAATGAAACTATTTTTTTTTAAAACATTGTTTTGTACCCACTGTGGCATTACGTTCCACATGCATGCGTATCCTTTCAACCTCCTCCTGTCTGACTCGAGGGAAGATGGAAGAGTCTGCTCCCTTACAAAAAAGCAAGGTATCACCTGGGCACAATAAAAACAAAAACAAAAGAAACAAATCACACAGTCTGCACAGTGACAGCAGACCGACATTAAACCAGAAATGAATTCACTATGAGCTCTAACAGGGGTCTCAAGCTCACCTGATCTGGACCGGACAATCACACTCATTCGCCTTCTCACTGGGTCAAAGTTCAACACATGAAGCAGGTCATACCTTTGGTGGCGAGTGCAAAATTTAGGAAAAAAATACAAAGGAAATAAGTGCACAAGTAACTCTATTTTTTTTTTAAATGGCTGATATCAGAAAACCTTTTCTGTGTGATTGTTGACTCACATTTCAACATCTTTGTTTCGGTTGAGAATTTTCATGGTCTTACTATCAAGACCCAGAAATGTGAACCCGTACCTGTAGATGGTGACATATGACCACAAATTTGCAACCAACTAGATGAATGTTGTGGGATTTTATAATGTAAATTCAACTCCCTAAGGAGAGAAAACCCATTTCTTACCTCATGGCACCCTTGACCAGAGCAATCTCATCAGGTGAGGAAGCAATAAAACCTCTCTCCTCCTGCAGAGGAGGAAGCACCTCTTCAGACACCCCTAAACCGTCCACCTGATCCATCTTTTGGCCCTGGTCTCGACTCTCCTCTGCACTCTCCTTCACCTGGACTGTGTGGCACAGACACAGGGCGCGCAGAAACAGCTCCTCCCTCTCCTATTGACACCACAAAGTTAAAGTGGCTCAGCACATTAAAATGAGAAACAATGAACACTGTTTTATTAATAACTTTACCATTATAAAATACTGCACTGAGAGATAATTTACAAGGTCTTATCAATAATCTTATCAAAAGAGCTGCTGTGCAAGAGTCAGTAAAGCCTTATCAGGCGCTCATGAGAGCACACAGACGCATTTTTACTTCCATATTAACTGCATATGTTCAGATGTCACGGAGACCATACAAGGGTGACATATGAAGGGTCTTTCTGATAAACGAGCAATGTAATGGCCATATGTTAATGCTTTTGGGACTTTTACAACAGATGGCGGGACATACAACCCCTACCCTGCCAGCTTTCTGCTGTAGTTTGTTCACAGGTCCATCTGTGACACAAAATCCATCCAACTCGGAGCTTGCGTCCCGGTACTTGTACTGGAAACCGTCGATGCAGCACTCTATGAACTCCATGTTGTTCTGAGTGAGAGTACCAGTCTTGTCTGTGAAGACATATTCCACCTGCAAACAATACGGCAGGTGAGTGTCTGACATCACAACAATCAAATCCATAAAAACTCTTGCTCCTGATTTAGCAGGTTCCAACAATAATATTTGATTAACTACTGCCAGAAAGAATTATGCCGCATTAATCAGTTTTATGGAGCATCACCTTGAAGTAATTGTGTGGCAAACTAAGTGTGACTGATCTATAGCAGCATTGTTTCAGGTAGATGTGCCAAAAGAGAAAAACAAAAGAAAGGAGGACAATTGTGGCAAACTGGGATAGAGAGAAATGTATTCAATACGGTTGAGTCACAAAATCTACAGATTTTTTTCTTTTGTGCATTTTGTAATAAAACCTGAATTCTCATCAAGTGACTACAGTTCTGAATGTCTTTGTGTGTGTGTCAGTGTGTGTGTGAGATGGGCTAGGGGTCTGACACTGCCCAGCGGATTTACGGTGGCATTATCTCTCCCCATGATGCTGAGTGGCTAATGGTTCGATCACACGTGGCACATAAATGAATTCTTTATCTAGCAAAAATTTGAGTTTTATACTCAGAAAAAAAAACTAAACCAAATCCATGAACTGATTCAGATGAGCAGACAGATAAAAGGTCCTTACGTAGGTAAGCTTATCTACAGAATATGTTGGAAAATGGGCTTTGAAAGAAACAAGGTCCCACACCAGGTATGCATAGGACACCTCTAACCATATCAAGCATGATAATGTACAAGTTTTTTAATATTATTATTTATTATAATAAAGAGAAGAAATGGATAATCAAGAATTCACCCACAAAACAACAGTGTTTATGGCACCCACAGTGGGCTCCACAGATACTTCTTTTATTTCCCTCCCATCTAACTGACCTGTCCAAGCTCCTCATTGAGGTCTGAAGTGTTGACCAGTGCCCCCTCTTGGATTTCAGGGTCAAAGAAGTCTTTGTCCCATGTGATGAAGAAGGATCCCAAAAATTTTTGCATCTCAACTGTGACATACATGGACACTGGAATGATGAAGTTGAAGAGCACCATGAAGGACAGGAAGTCTGTGAACATCTTAAGATACTGTGGAGAAACACAAAAGAAAACAAGAAAGTATGCAGATAAACAAGGTGTCAGAGACCAAAGGGTGAAAAGTCCCTCCACACACTATTTGAACACGTTTTGCTTCATGGCTTACCGTAACTCAGTTATTCCAAGAACTACAAGTCTAAAAATGTATTTTTTTTATGTCAATATGTACAGTATCTGATTGTTTTGACCAGCATTCTGATTAACCAAAATCAGATTGTGACTGATGTCACATGTCAGTCATTTATTAGCCTGCCAAGGCATCACATCTGATCAAATTCTACATACACACATCACAGCATCTTCAGTAAACCCCTTCAACAAAACAGATACACTGAAGCTACTTCATTACCTCCATGAAAGAAGCAATGAAATAAAATCTTGTCATGGAATCTTACCCCAGAAAGAGAATGACTAGAATAAAAATAGTGAACAACTTGGTACATTTTAGTACTCATTGTTTGATGAGGTAATGTAATGTATTGACATGGCCTATATGGTAATGGATGGATTAAATAACAGAACCTATAAGATTTATTCTAAAGAATAGGGATATGAGGAAACCCTAAGGAATGTTATGGTTAAGCTTTTCTTACTGAGTACACAACTAAAGGCAGAAAGAACAATTGTAGGCAGTCACAGCCTGGGAAGAATTCTCAATAAATTATTTAAACAAACTTTTCGTACACAGTAATTATTCACATTGTAAGTGAAGCTCAGAGAATTATTTGACCGTAAAAACAATTCCCAAGCATTTCATTAATTTTACCTAACCTCTTCAGAAAAGGCTCTAAGCATCAACTCAGCTCTGTCTGCTATTCATTTGCTGCTATTCTAATATGAAGTACAAACATTTAGAGAAAACCATGTTGCTATCCAGATATTTAAGCAGCAAACTGTAGGACGTAGAGCCAGTTATCATTTTTCTGTGAGCAGTGGTGCTTTCCATCTCACTCCAGACAGGAATTTTAGTAATTAAACTAAAGCAAAAGAGATCACAGTTTAATCTCTTTGATTCATTGTTTGGGAGTGTACTGCATTGTTTGAGAGTAGTACCAACCTCATAGTTTCAACAAGAAGAAAACAACAGCTCACCAGATTGGTGTCCTTCTCTCTCTGGGTTTTCTCATTGTACCATGGCTCATCTTGTCCAGGCTTGCTTTGCCACACGTACTTCAGAGTGGTGCACACAAGGGCTTTGCTTACCAGTATGCAAAGATAGACCAGAAGGAAAGCATTGATAGACCTGAAAAATAAAGAGTGAGAGAGTCCTGAATAAAGAGCAACACATTCATTTTGTGCGTTTCTAAGATGATCGACAGTTTTTGCTCTCAACTCACTTCTCCACAGCAGAACGTTTCTGAGATTTGCCCTGATAGTTTAGAGCCATTTTTGTCTCCATGCCAGTGTAAACGGCAACACCTTCAGACAATTTGGGGAGAGGGACGGGGGTACATGAGAGCAGGGTCAGAGTAAGACATACAAAGTCATTTTTAGTAATACAAGTTAATGTGATAATGTCAATATAAGTTGCCGCACCACATATCCTCTGTGTGTTCTTTAGAGTCGCTCCTTTAAGCAGAAGGTTTTCTGGGCCCAGAGACCTACGGGAATCACATCAGTATCAGATCAAACAGGGTTCAGTCATACGCGGGCTGTGCAATCCACACCCCAACTCTCTAAATGGAAACCTGGCAGGAGAGCTGGCATCAACTCTGAAAGGGCAGTGCGAAAGCAGCCCGGGTCTGCACCATCCCAGCGCTCTTGAGAAGGACACTGGCATTTGTTTATATGGCCATTACAAAGTAGTCAATGACAAATGCCAGTGGGAGTGCTTTGGAAGCAGTGGCTAAAACCCTGCCAGCCCGTTTTAATTTTAATGCTTGTCTGCAATGACGGATCAATGGCGTAATGATTTGTTGGTGATGCAAAGGGAAACAAATGAGTGCTTAAGCAACTGTGCTTTGATTTTGCTCTCACTTAAAGTGGGTTGAGATGGTTTTGTGTGAGAGCTCTCACCTCACTGAAGGCTCTTCACTGTTTTTGTAGATGTGCATACGGCCAACAAATCTGGAACAGAATAACAAACACTCACAAGCTTTGCTTATAAGAAAAAAATAAATGCAATACTAGTTTTGTAGATTTTTTTTTTATCTCTGCATGTGAGGGAAGATGTGAACCCCTAGAAGAAAATGCAACTCAGTAACTCAAAATCCAGTGAGGAGATTTGGAGGTCTGCAAGCAACATGCAGGCAATTTTATTGGTCTTTCCCAGAACATCTCTCTCTCTCCTATGGCACTGGAATATCTGGCTAAATGACAGTATTTTTGCCCCAGGTAGGGAACCAAATGCAATCTCTTCATTTTAAGTTAATATTATCTAAGTTAAGTTTAAACTTAATAAATTTGAAACAAAAGATAAAGGTTAGAAGGAATTGGAAACATTTCAGCGTTTGAAATCTAAAATTAGACATTTACAAACATGCAAAATCGTACAGTTTCCTCCTGAACATCTTCCTTTTGTGCTATCCGTGATATTTTTAACAATATTGGCCGAAATCACTGCCCCTCAAACTGAAGACAACATAGGCTTCTTGTGTAAATCTGTTGGGACCACAGGATGATTGCCTTACTTGTAAAGGTCAGGCTGTGGCTGTTCACACTCAATTGTGGCATTGAGAGATTCCAGACCCCTCTCTGTGTCTGGCACAGTGTAATGTGTCTGGAGAAGGGCGAGAGACAGAGACAGGCGGCTTTACATTTTAGCCTTCTTCAACTTCTCACTCGGAGGAAGTGACGTGCAGCTCAAGAGATACTGAGATGGCGTGATAAACAATAAGGCATTAGCAGAAAAAAGAGGAACTTGACAACAGAAACTTCTGTCCAAGATGATAAGCTTTAGAGAACATCGGTATGCAGTATGCGTTTACAATTCAAGCCAATTATCTAGCTAGTATCCTTACTTCAATTTTAGGTAGACACTGGCATTTAAAGAAAGCAGGCAGAATCCATCAACCCTGATATAATAAAACATTTCCAAATTTTCATTTATATGCTAGAAAAACAACATTTCCATGCAACCATTTTCATATAAACAAGGAGGCGGCAGAACTTCTTACTTTATGATTGGATTCTCCATCCAGACTTGCAGTTGTAACGAAACATGTGCCATCATCTCGACTAGACTGCAGCAGTATTAAATCACAGGGAAAGGTCTCGTCCTCCTCCACCTCCACAACATCTCCTACCTAGGAAAAGAAACAGAAATAAAGACATCCCTGTTATCCTGGCTCTTCCTCTTTGATAATTCAAGCATGCCAGAGGAAATTTAGACCCCCATCAGTGTACCCTTATACAAGCTTGATTCACAAAATCATCTGATCCATGTCAGCATCATCAGTCAGTTCAGTGCATCCCCAAATATAACAGTTTAATATGTGTTTCTACCTGGGTAGCCATTCTGAGGCTTACCCCACCCTGATGAAAATGTTGTGCTGAAGTGCAATGAAGTCCCACCAGCCGCAGCTTGACACTCAAAAGACCTCAACAGTTTCCTGTCACATTGCGGTGGCCGACTTTTTTTCCCGAACCTCTGCATACTATCTTAACGTCTGGCTTAAAAAAGCAGAACCAGCTTAAAACAAAGCGGCCGAGTTCTGTTTTTAAAACGTGATGTCAGCAGCTGCAGTTCACATTCCACACAGTTAGGGTTCATTTGGTTTAATCAAACCACCGGAGGGAAAATGTTCATGGGAGACAGAATAATGATCACTGCAGATGAGATAACATCAGCCTCTCAGAATCCGGTGTGCCAGTCACATTGACATTAGACACTGTTAGGTTGCAGGATTGGCTGAACATAGAAAATTGAGCCTCCTTGTGTTTTAGTCTACTTACAATTTTTGTCTTTGGGACAGGCTGTACTGGAAGTTAATTTCTCCTTGTGAGATGAATAAAGTTTTCAATCAATCAATCAGTCAATTTACTTGTTGCTTTTATCATTATATCAAAAGCAACTCCACTTGTGGAGTTCCCCTTTACTTTGTTGGTGCTTACTCTTTTGTTTCTACAAATCATAAATTGGAAATTGCAAGTTCATAAGTTATTTGTACATAGCAAATTTATTTTTGCAATGTAACCCCACAAATAAAAAACAGACCACACATTTAGGCAACTTAATACTAGCCTTTAAAAATATTTACAAAGCACAGAAGATGACAGAAATGCACAAAGTCCATTAAGTTTGTGACTTTGACCGGTCAGTGCCAGCTGGCCGTTACACTACTTCTACGTTCTTTTCTGCAGTGCAGTTCATAGCTGGTGCCGGTACATCACACGGCTTACACCGTGTTGCAAAAACGAGGAAGCACCATCTGTGTTTGGCCAAACTGCGTGGAAGATAAATGAAAAAATGTTAAATAAAATTGCAAAGTAAGTGTTTTTCTGTTTTGTATTTGTCAGTCTGAACACGCCTTGCTGTGTGCGCTCTCAGGCGTGGTACTGTATGCTTTCTCATCTGGAAGTAATGTGCTTCAGTGATTACAGAAGCTTTTTTTACAAATGTACAATTGTAAAGTAGCACTAAGATGTGTGACTAAAGTCCAGATAGCTCAGCTCAATACCTTACATGCATTAACTACTTTCAGACCCATATTTTAACACCTAATCAACAGAGAAAACAAGTTCTCTTCCGTCTATATACACCAACCAGGCCCATGCCATGCAGCTTCTTTCTGGAATCATCCTGAGGAAATATTTTCCAAACTGACCAAATCCATGATACGTCTGCTAAAAGGTACCTTGATCTTCTCACTTTCCTTCCGTATCCTCCGGCCATCTTCTAGCACTGTTACAGGGTACTTGTTGACCTCGTTATCAGCCTTGTGCCGCAGCCAGTCTTCATATCCCTATAGCAACCAATCAAACACATCAGTGGTGCATTGTTTGCCTGGCACAAGAAAACAGAAAAACTTTCTTTGTGGCATTTGTGCCCACAGAACACGGACAGTGATGATTGTGATTTCAGTACAAATTATTAGGCAGTAGTTGTCAAACTGTGGTGTGGACAAAAGAGGAAAAAAAAAAAAGAAAAAAAAATTACATCCACTCACATCGAGCTGTAACACTGGCTGACATCAATCCCAGGGGAAGAATACTAAATATAACTGTGCATACACTTTAATTGCTACATTCAGTATGTCATCATTATCTATGAGTGCCTGCAGCAGCAGAATGTGATGGAGTCTGTCCAACAGTGCATTCCGACAGTACACCGGGAAAGAATACTGAGTCAGGTAAAAAAAATTTAAAAAGATATGTCTGAGCTGCAGCCCCACAAGAGACCAAATATACCCTAACCTCCTTAAGTACTCCAAGATAGTGCTAGGAGATGGTGCAATGTGTGCCAAAGGCTGTACCTGAGCCAGAAAGTGTGATAACTGCTTAAGGTGAAATGAGGAATTATATCAGGGAGGGGACAAGGTGGGGAAACATCCCATATATGGAGGAGAGTTCCACTCAGCTTGACAATTAAATTCCGGCAGACCTCTTTTGTGTCCCACTTCAAAGCCTGGCTGAAGGCGATCCAGCACTATCAGAACCCCCCGTGTTTTTATGGGAGGAAGCCCACCCAGTATTGTGCAAGTCAAAGCCCCGGCAGTAGATCAACTAAAAGCCGGTCCTGAAACAATACATCTGAAGCTGGGACATTACAGCAACAGAGCAAAGGAAACAGAGATCCCCCTTGATAATTCATATCTCTGTAATAGACTTGGTCTCTTTTGCTCTCTCTCCATTTGCTCATACTCCCCTAGAGCCCATTTCATCTTCACCCCAATCAGAACTCACAAGCAGAGCACATTAATACAAGACCCAAGAGGGCATTAGTCAGTTGCTTTGTACAAAAATCACAGCAAGGGAGTTAAGAAGGCAGCGGGATTTGATATGTTATGAAGAGGATGGGAGGGTATAATGGGATGAAAGACAATGAGGAAATGAGGACATAGCTACAGGAATCCAACAGCACGGTTATCAGCTCTCTCAGCCTAATTAGGCAGCGTCTTACCTGCTTGATAGCAGTTACTGTAATCACAAAAAATAAAGGTAGGCCACTGGTGACTGGGCTGGTGGGGGTGTCCACTATCACCTGTGGAGACAGAAACAATATTCGGCTTCACAGAGGGCTTGCGTTAACATGTTTGACCTTGAAAAAGAGGAAAGGGCTGTGAGGAGTGGCTGCGGCATGTTGCCGTGGCGGCAGCAGCTGCAGCAGCTGTGTGCCCGTGCGCGGCGGGCACCGGCAGGACGGGACCCAGCCTCCGAACGCAGCTCCAGCTCCTTCTCCTTCTCCCCCCACGCGCTTCCTGCTGCTCCGCGTGCGTGTTCCTCAGCGGGGGAAACGGGACGGCATTTGCATTTTTGGAGGGAGGCAAAAAGAGGTTCCGGGCCACAGAACTTTTAATCAAGTGAGCTGGGTAAAGAGTGCTTAATCTGCAGGTGTGCCAACTCCTCTGTGCAAGCCTGCCAAGGCACGAGAGGGGGAGGCCGGCAGAAAACACCGTCACACCGCAACCGAGTCTACAGGTACCATTAAGTGTCTGTGTGAAGAATCTGAGGACTTGTGCTGTGTCATGTCAAACCAGATATCACTTAATCTCATGCTAACAGTGTAGGAGCAGTATGTGAGAAGAAAAAAGATCAAAGAGAGGGGGGGAGGTAAAAAAAAAAAAAAGTAAAAAAAAATAACTTTACAGTACAGAAATCTGTATCCATCAGAGAGATCTGCCCTGACATTTCTGATCCTGCAGGATACACATTAGTTTCCTCACTGTCTCAACTGGTTTCGAGAGTTACGTATGTAACTACGGTTCTATGAATCCCGGATGACCGCCAGAGGGCGGTGCTGAAAGCACTGAATGTTCCCTTCGCGCATGCGCCGTTCGAGCAATAATATCAACAGAGTCACACCTGTGACATATCGGATGATCAATCAGAGGCTATATAGCATGACATCATCCGAGGCTCTGTTCCTACAGAATCTTCTCGCGAAATGCAAGGATTCTGAGTGACAGAGAATCTCTGGCGGTCATCCGGGATTCATAGAACCGTAGTTACATACGTAACTCTCGTTCTATTTCATCCCTACTGACCGCCAGAGGGCGGTGCTGAAAGCACTGAATGACTAGTACCAGCGATGTCACAAGGAATCCCGAGCACATACCTCACGGAGAAGGCCCAAAAGACCCTTGTAATAGTACCTCGCCCAGAGGATGAGAGGAGGCCACATTCACACTGTAAAATCTGGTGAATGTGCTTGGAGAAGCCCATGATGCAGCAGCACATATAGCTTCCAGGGGAACCCCTCTTAAGGCTGCCCAAGAAGTGGAAACGCTCCTGGTAGAGTGTGCCCTCACGCCGACTGGCAGGGGTCGGTGCCCTGCAGCGTAGGCATGGCAGATTACATCCACAATCCAATGGGAGAGACGCTGTTTGGACAGAGGACAGCCTAACCTGGAGCCCCCATAACACAAGAACAGCTGGTCTGAGCGCCGTATACCAGCAGTGGCTGCAACATAGGCCTCCAGAGCCCGCACAGGGCACAGTAACTCAGAACTATCACCGACGTCTCCTGATGTAGGCTGAAAACGCGCCAATCTCAATGGTTGGTTACAGTGAGAATGAGAAAACACTTTAGGAATAAACGCCGGGTTTGGCCACAAGGTAACACCAGAGCCATCTGAACTCCATCTGAGACAAGATGGGCTGACAGAAAGGGCATGTAGTTCACTGACCCTCTTAGCTGAGACAATAGCCAACAAAAAGGCGGTCTTACATGACAACCACTTGAGGTCCGCCTGAACCAAAGGCTCAAATGGAGGGCGGCACAGAGAACTGAGGACCAAAGACAGGTCCCAGACTGGTGCTCGCGGAACCATTGGCAGGCGCAGTCGACGAGCACCACGCAGAAAAAGAGAAACCAGCCTATGGCTCCCGACTGTACCGCCATCAATGTCAACATGACTAGATGAGATAGCCGCCACATATACCTTAAGCGTCGAAGGAGAGCGGCCTTTATCAAAAAGAGACTGAAGAAACTCCAAAATCGTGGGCACCGCACAGGTGACCGGATCATCATTACGGGCAAAACACCACTGGGAAAACAGACGCCATCTGTTTTCATATTGCTGACGAGTGGAGAGTGCTCTGGCACTCAAAATAGTGTGCCTGATGGAACCTGGATATCCAGTTAGCTGCTGTTCGAGCCTCCCAGTGGCCACACCCACAGTCGGAGGCGATGAGGATCCGGATGCCATATCTGGCCCCCCAACTGAGATAGCAAGTCCCTCCGGGCCGGAAGACACCATGGGACCCCGTGACACAGATTCCATAGAAGTGGAAACCATGGCCGTGCTGGCCAATACGGAGCTACCAGCAACATCCTGTGGCCCTCCTCGAGAACCCTCTGAAGAGTTGGCCAAATCAGGGAAAGGGGTGGAAAGGCATATAGAAGGACCCTGGGCCAAGGATGGGCCAAGGCGTCCTGGCCCAGTGCACCCGCGGCCCCTGTAAGGGAAAACCATAGAGGACAGTGAGTCGACTCCTCTGTGGCGAACAGGTCTACCTCCGCCTGACCGAAAAGGTCCCAGATCAGGCCGACCACGTCGCTGTGGAGGGACCACTCTCCCGGGGCCGGTGCTCGCCGGGAAAGGGAGTCTGCCACCCCGTTGCACAGACCTGGCAAGTACACCGCCCGCAGGGTGCATAGGTGAACAGACGCCCAGTTCAGGAGGTCCCGGGACTCCTGAAGAAGCCGAGCTGACCTGGTGCCACCCTGGTGGTTGATGTGGTAGACAACAGAGGTGTTGTCCGATCGAATCAGGACATGTCTCCCCTCCAAGTGGGGCAAAAAGTGCCTGAGGGCCAAATGCACAGCCCGCAGCTCCAGCACATTTATATGCTTGGAGCGATCCAGTGGACCCCAGAGGCCCCGAACCGCCCTGTGTTGCCATACGGCGCCCCATCCCGTGGAGCTGGCATCCGTCGTGACCACTTCCCTGCGACACACTACTACCCCCATGGACACACCCCTGGACAAATAGGCCCTGTCTCTCCATGGGGTCAGGGCATGAAGACAAGGCCATGTCACCACAAGTTTTCGATTCCGGTGTAGCTTGGCATCCAGGTGCCAGCTGTTGAGCCACCTCTGCAAAGGGCGCAGTGACAACAGACCTAAGGGCACCACCCGAGTAACCGATGTTAGTTTGCCCAGCAGCCGCAGGAAGGCAACGTAAGGAAGCTGCCTGCCCAGCCTGAATTGACTCACCAGCTGGAGGATGTCGTCCACCCTCCGGACAGATGGATAGGCTGTCATGGAGGGAGAATCCAAGAGCACCCCAAGAAAAGTGGT
>JABUIW010000031.1:2684412-2705062 GCA_013363375.1 Menidia beryllina | reverse complement strand
CACATTAATATTCTGGCCAGAACTGATACCCAGAGTGAGATAGACATGAGCTGATGAGGTGGCAAAGAGGCAAAGTGTGCCCTCCTCATGTACTCTTATACGAATAGAAAAGACCGTTACTCATGCTGGTGCATCATGGTTGATGAAACAGGACTGTTTGATTTAAGCCAATGTCAGTTCTGTACATTTTGAGCTAATCTGTCCAAGGTCACCGTTGCACTCATATGGTTCATTCAGATGCTAACTTTGCAAAACTGAGCTGTGCTACCATCATCTTTTAAGAATCAGGATTTTTTTGTGGCAAATCTTCTGAATCAAGACCTACTTGTTCAGTCTGGTTCTAATTATACTGCCATCTCAGACTAATTGTAGATGACAGCACAATTAGTCTGAGATGGAGCTTTTGGATTTTCTGATGATTTTTTTTTCCCCAGCACTGCATGCTCTGACCTTGTGGTGAACTGGATGAGATGTCCACTGCAGGGAAGACTGGCAACCGTCTAAAATCTTTTCTTAATCTTAGAAGAAAAAAAATAAGGGTAATTTAAACCTGAGGAAGGTTTTGTCTGATGAAGAATGTTAGAAAAATATTTAAAACATATCTTCTAATGGCTAATTCTTAGACACAGAATGTCTTTAGATAGAGACAGTATTATGGCCAATACAAAACAATTGATTTATACCATACAAAAAGTGCCCACATGCAATTTGACAGCGTAGTATCATAAATTCACTTCTGCTGTTAAAGCAACTTGATGAAAATATCAGTATCTTTCTTAAGCTGACCTTACATGTACTTCAGGTTCCCAGGAGACTAGCCTCAGAAATATTTCCATAACAATCGTACTGCAGCGGCAAACTCCATGGGAAGCAAAAATCCTCCCTACATGTCCACACCCGCCTCCGTCCCCCTAAGTGCAGACCTTTTTTTTTCTCTTCTTAAAACTGGTCTGTTTGCCTTGGCTTTTGAGGCTTCGTGAGATGTTTGTTTGTGCTCATCTTATTCTAGTTCTTATAGCATAGCTGGTTTTATGTTGCTTTTAAAGTATTTTCTGATTTTAGTATTCTGTCTGGGTATTGGCCTTTTAATGTCTTATTGTATAATGTCCAGCACTAAAGTCCAGCACGCTCCATGCGGCGTAAATATAAAGTGCTTTATGAGTGCCGCTGGACTGGATGTGCAGCCGTTCTCTGCTTTTGTCGAACGACACTCTTGAAGTTTGTTTTAAAGATTGTCGGCAGTCGCAAACTTCCCATCGGTCAAAAAAAAACAAAGAAACTTTCTGCTGCACCAAAGAGTAAATAAATAAATAAATCAACAATAGAGGTGAGGAGCGTGCTGCTGCTGCCGCTGCTGCTGATGTGCTGGTGTGATATTAGAGCAGCGGAGCGGAGCAGCACAAAGCCCTTCATCTGAGCTGGGAAGTGTGTCAGGGTGAGCGACAGACAGCAGGTCTCCGGGGTCCCAGAGCTGCACTGTGGGTCTTTGTGTCCTCCTACCCCATCACCCTCTCCCTTTCTCTCCCTCTCCCCCTCTCTATCTCTCTCTCTCTCTCTCTCCCCCTCTTGCCCTCACTTTGAGGCTCTGGCTCCCTTACAGTGCTCTATTCCCATTCAGTCAGATGCAAGCAAAGACATACAGAGGCTATTTATAGAAGAGTGGTGCTTTTTTATCAGCCTGCGTCTATTTATGTCTCTCAGAAGTACAGAGGGCTCCCTGGCAGCTGACGTCAGCAGTGCAGCGCTGCAGAGAGATGGAGGTTATGTGGGATAGAAAAGGGAGAAAGACACACAGAAAGACACGGGCTTAATGACGAGGTGTGAAAAGGAGGGCAGCACCGTGTCGTAGTGTTGGATGACATTTGATTGTTGGTGGAGCATTTGGATAAAGCCTCTCTGGCGATAAGGGAAGGTTAGTTTGTGACTGTGGAGGCACATGCAAAAGGAGCGTGTAATAATTCTACTCGTTTCTCATTCTATAATGTAATGGTGAGCTGCATGGGGGAAAACAAGTGGTTAGAAAAAGGAGCCCCTCCAGAGAGGTTGGATTAGTGGAGAAATGCCAACCACACTGCAGCTTGTGTAAACACCATCAGCACAGTGTGGACACCCACTGACTCAGATCAACTGCACAGGCACATAAAAACCAGTATGCAGACATGCAGCTGGATGCCTTGTGGAACAAACGTGTAGCAACTGGCAGCCTGTGGGTGACGCAAAGTTCCAGGTGGTGAACGAGAATTTTAAGATAAATCTATAGCAAAAATCAAACTATCCTAAAGAACGGCTGAGGATAACAATGAGAGGCCTGACAATCTAGAAAAATAAAGGTCTAGGAAGTGAGCGCAAAGGCTGGGTAAAGACGGTTCAATAGGTCTGCTGTAGCTCAAGTAGAATGGAATTTGAGGAAACAGAGCACAGGCATATAGCAATTCACTACGGTACTGGACTACTATAAGTTTATCTATAATAAGTTTACTCTGTGACCTTGTCTAGTCAGTATGCGACAAGAGGCCCCGTTTACACAAGAGGGATGTTTATGGCCGCAGTTTAGATTGCTGGTAAAGGAGCAGAGGAAAGTTTCCATTTCCAGGGATCAGAAAAAGATGTGATAGAGGGCTGATAGAAGACCCAGGGCAGATGTAAGCAACTAATCTTGTTCCACTCTCTTTTTGAAGAGGACAGGAGTTATTTTGGGAATAGAGAGGCACACAATGCAAAAACCAACCAACGCACACACACACAAACACAAATTCAGAGATAAACTTTGCATTTAGTTCATTAAACGCCTCTCTCAAACAGAGATCCATACCTAAAACATATGCAGATTTGCATATTTCAACCTCGCTACATGATTCCTCGAATATCTTCATACCAACACAGCAAATAATGACACAATTTTGCAACCACATTAAAAAATCCCAGTTAAACAATCAACCTTCAGTGATGCTTTTGAAAACCGAACATCTATATTTGGGCATAGGGCTTTACAATGCCAAATCTTAAACACCAATAGGTTTTGTAATGGGAAAGTGCTGATTTTGTTTAAAGGATTACAGAAAATTCGTCATCTACTTCAGTGACTGTAGGGTAGGAGTTCCACTGTGTCTGAAAACCACAGCTCTATGTTTGTTTACTGCTTTTGATAAAACTGCTGTCGGCCCAAGATATTTGGTATTGCTTCTAAAGGTCTTCATGACAATGTCATTTCAATCTCGTATCCTTTTTTCCACGCAAGTGGCTGTCATTTTCAGAGCTGTGTGAGACGTTGTGCGCAGTAGATGTGTGTTTCTCTAAAGATTATACAGGCTGATTACATCCTTGTTCCCCTGACCGGAGCACTCTGAATGAAAATTTGCATGTAAAGCAGGTTGTTGCGTTGGCAGTGATGTCGTGCAGAGATGGAGCTCATCGAAACCTGAGCCTATTGCGTAAATTACTTAGCATGAGATTGGACGCCAAAGAAACATCTCAAAATTGCACTACAAAGCCAGGCATTAGCGGGTGGTGACCAGTGTGAAAAAATGGAATCTTATTAAAAGGGGGAGGTCCAACTGGAGGAGCTAAGGGGCTCATTGGGCCTTTGTGTTTTTGTTCTCTCTGGATTTTATTGATTTACTTATTTCATTGAACTGGTTTAAGAGTATAGTTCCTTTTTTTTGTACTTTTTAAAAAGCCATGTAAGCTATTGTGACATTAGAATGTTTAGCAAACATTTTGTCCTGACAGCAGGAGCTATGAGAAGCTTTAAAGACAAGTGTACAGTTTGTACTTTACACAAAGTTATTGTTTAGTGAGTTTGTTTTTTTTATTTCTGTCTACTGATCTCACATCCTGTTAACGGTTCACACCATGCGTAGCCTGTGAAAACAGACACGCCCTCACACATCCACCACCATGCTGGTATCTAATCATGTAGATTGCCATGATTCTACTCCTTGGCAGACTGACCGATTCAGATTAGAGACTGATAAACAACACGGCTTCGTCTGCTTGGCAGCGTTAATGGACAAATCAAACTGGGGGGCGGTGAACATACATCAACACGGTCACAGGCAGCCGGGCACAGATGAAACAAGCTTATCGTTGTTTACATTAGGGGACAGAGCTTTCTCTTACCTGCACCAGGAAGATGATAAGGAAGTAGAAATTGGCAATTCTCCTAAACTGTTCAAACATGTTCTTTGGTAGAAAGTTCCATACTGTATACTGTGGAGGGTAAAGAGAGAAGAAAGAAGTTAGTCATAGGAAAATCAAATAGGTTTCTCTGATTTGCATTCGGGCACATTTTTCAGTTTCATCGATACACAAAAAGAAAGGCTGGAAAGGGTCAACAGAATAAAAACAGCTATGATTCTCAGACTTTTGTTTTCAGTATCATGTCTGAACTGGGGGAGAGAAAACAGGAAAGCAACTTCAAAAGCTGTTCCTGGTACTGCCTTGTGAGAGGGACCTTGGGGGACCAGTGGTATTCCACTGATTCAGATTAGTAACTCATCACCTTTATTTAGCTGCTATTGAATGCAGAGCCATAAACTTAACAGGTTGTTTTGTTCTTTTTTTAAGTGGCCGTGACTGCTGATATCGTCATAGGGGAAGCTACGCCTCTCTCTGCTTAAATTCCTGAGAGGCGGCTCAAGAATGTAACGTTACCATCTATGAACTGCATAACAAGGATCCATAGAGGAACACACAAACGCATGCCAACAAATGCAGCTACGAACTCCTGCACGAAAAACTGCAACGAGCCGCTGATTATGAGGGGGAATGTCTGCAGGGGGAGAGAGCTGAAATGCAGTGGCAGCAGAATGGCCCATCTCATTTTGCTGGAGAAGAAAAAAAGAAAAAAGAAGAGAGTAAAAGTAATGAGAAAAAAGAGGGGTGGCAGCAGTGAGGAGGGCTCCATGTTGTGGTGCAGCAGCAAGAACAGGAAGGAAAAAAGCGGGCAGATTGGTCCTACTGCAGAGTGCAGAAGCAACAAGATGATGGAGGGCCGAGGCAGCAGGGAGCATAAACACTACAGCCGGGATAATTAAAGACTGTTTATTCTGACATACTGGCAGGAGCCAATTGATTGGTCCCTCTTCACCAGGAACCTCTGCACCACTATAAATCCCATGGCCATCTTTTTCCACACATTGCTTCCACCTCATCATCCTCTCACTAACTCTATCCACAGGCCCTCCAGAAGGCAGCACCTGCTGGAGCTTGCTGTTGACTAACGATAGATGGCTAAGACTTTGCTTGGGGGAGGGGGAAGCTATGAAAGCCCGGGGAAACAACTAAATTGCCCCCTGTTACAGTACATTAATAGCAGCCGTGTATTTTACTGCCAGTCAGTGCTCCCCGGACAGACGAATAATTGTGCTCTTGTGAAAACCTGAACAAGTATCAGGAGAGACGAAGGTACTACAAACAAAAAGTGCTCTTGAGTTATATATGCATTCATAGCGTTAAATAAGGGGAGAAAAAGGCCCAAAGGCAGGTGACGCATTTCAAAGACAAAAGGAGCTGCAAAAAATGAAAAAAATTACATCCATTTTTTACCATAGCTGACCAGAGGATGGTTCTGGAATCACATAGAAATAACTTTTGTCTGGGATGGTCAGTAGAGACCACATAATGCATTCGCTTCTCGACGTGTTCCTTAAACCAGAAGCAGACGGCGATGTGCTTCTGCCCCCTCAGTGTTAAGAGCTGCCCAATGTAAGCGGGGCAGCGCAGCACTTCTTACCTTAGAGGACACAATCCTGTTGTCACAGAAGTTGGGTGGAATGAACGCTTCAGTGGCCGGATCGGACCGCTGGCCAACATAAATTGTCCTGCTGTCAACCCTTCTCTCATCGCCTCCGAGCTAAAGAAAAGGGGGGGGGATAGAAAAAGTTCATGAGTGAATAGTTGTTCAGCCATCTTTGATCTATCAAAGCATCAGTTGTTTGAAGGAGTTGGGGGACGTAAACATGATTTTACATCCCCATAACAAATGCTCGACATGATGAGGCCTAGACTCTGAAAATGTCTGTGAGCTACAACTTGGAAAGCACTCGACTGGAAAACTGAGGTACACAAGCAAATAATTCAGAGAAGGAACAGGGAAGTACGACAAGGGTCAGCGGGCCAAAACAGCGATCATGTGGGACTGTAACTCCATTTTCCCTTCCCAGGTGCCTGCTCGTTAATGATGAGACAGATACTAAACGCAGGGAGGAAAATATGTTGTGCTAAGAACGTCGGGCAGAGGGTCTTTGTTGTGACACATCCGAGACAGTTTCTGACTACTGTGTGATGGGTTTCTGCATGGAAACACTAACCACACAATAGAGTGAGGACTTCAGGGGCCAGACGTTCTGGACTGAGGCTGCCGGGTCATTCCTCTTCCATAAAAGGCAGGGAGCGTGAATCACCGAACAAGACGCAGGGGTCAGGCCCGGCCAGAATTTTCACAGGAGCTCCCCCGTCTATAAACCTCTACTAAAGTTATATAAACCAAAGCGGTAAATAGAAGGAAGAAAATTCAGACGACAAATTACGCTCGCCAGTTGTTTGACAGGACAGATGTTTACGTGCCGACACGTCGCTTAGCCACACGGCGGAGCTCCACAGTGTCACCGTGTCCCTGTTTGGAACCAGAATGTTGGATCCTATGAGAGATCTGGAGGGATGAGAGTGTCACTGTGTGTACTCACTCAGGCACGTGGGTTTGCCAGAACTTGTGGGGTGATATCTTTTCTTTTCAAACTCTCATGTCACCAGACCCTGTGAACTGTCAGTTCATTCATCAAAATAAACAAACCCCCCCTCCTCCGTACTTCCCTCGTTCAGAAGTCGCGAAACTAGTTCTTCAACTCCAACACGATGAAGATAGAAGCACCAACAGAGCATTTAACCTGAGTCTAAGTAAATCTGACATGTGGGCTGCATTTTGATACCATATTCATTCCATTTTAATAAATAACTGCCGAAAAATGTTTGGGTTATAAGAAATAGGCAGCGTAACCAAGACACATCTAACTACTATTAATTTTAAGGACTTATTTTTATAACTTCTCTAGGATAGAAGTTTTCTTCATCAATAGTGAAGCCAAAGCGTAAAAAAAATAAATAAATAAAAAATCAACAGATATATTTCAATGCTAAAATAAAGCTCATTCCAAAGTTTTCAGTTTCTAGCACCAGTTTTATCAGTGCTCTGTGAGTCTGCATGAACATTATGAGCCGTTCACACGGTCGAAAGGCGTCTTTACAGATCTCATAACACATCAGCTACTATGGATGTAAAACCAAACTGTCAGCAAGGGAGAAATTCCTGTGACTAAACATACAGGATTATCTGTTCTTCGAAGACCAAATATTTTGGTTACATTCACAAAGCTTGGCATACACTGTTCTTTCTCTGACTTCACTTTCTTTCCTGTTCTCCTACGCACATGGAAATCTAACAGCTTGGGCAGACAGCTACAAGGACTGGAAGATCTCGATAATGTAAGTACACTGATTCAGCCAGAGCTGCTGCATCCAAATTTGCTTCTGCCTCTGCCTACTTTAGTATCCGAGACTCAGAGCATGCTGCTTTATCTCTCAGATAAATAAGTGTTATTTCCAGGGCCAATGGTAACTGAACTGATACTCAAAAATCCTTTGGGTATCACAGTTACAAGCAGAATTAACTACATCTATCAACACATTGCCTTTCATTTCTATTAATCAATATGGGTCAATCACACTCCATTGAAATCGCAATTCTAGTTTAGGATGCATCCGAGCTTCGCTTTAATGTTTTGGTTCACATTAAAGCTTTTATCACAGAGTCATGTTGCGCAATGAAGACTTGTACGCCCCAACACAAGGGAGGCCTCCTCTGTCTGCTCTGTACAAACCTTAAAAAGACGCTCAGGCATGTCTGCAGTTTGGCAACGATACCCACATGAGACTGTTCTTACTCAATTCTCGCATTTCTCATGCGTCAACCAATTGTGCTTGTGTGTCCGTGTTGACATTCTTGTATTCGCAGTAAAATATTGAACTCTTCCTCCACTGTTCTCTGGTCCACCATCGCAAATTCTCCCTAACGTACACAAACATCTATTGCTCACATGTTTTTGCTTTAAACAATGACTATCAAAAATGTGTTCGCATTGATGAATCATTTTCCAAAATAGTGATGTTCAAAGTTCAAGGCAGACTTATGCTGCACTTCAGACTTTTTTCCTAAATATTCTCATTATGCTGGCAGAGGATCAACTTTATCTAATGCAAAGGGGAGTACGTATGAGCTGAAAGGACAAATCACCATAAAACATATGATCCTGGACAAAAACAGGTGAAAATAAGAATTTAAGCCACCTGGAAGGCAAGCTGCTGCCTAAAGGTCACATAAAGGAATATCTTCAAACACAAGAGAGCATAATGTAACACAGCCTGCGTGACTCTGTTTTTCACTAGAATTCATTAGAGTTAAACACTTCCCCTTTTCTCCGGAGGAGAGTAGAAAACAGGCTTGCATAATGTTCCTCTTAGTGTGAGCCGACATGTTCCCACTTCACCATCTCCTACCAGCACGGCACACTGACCCCGCACAAATAAAGGCCGACTGATTATGCAGCGGGTCCATATGGACGAGGCTTCCACGGCGAGGATGGTGAAGACAACTTTAAGCGACAGCTCAACGAGATTCAACAGTTCAAGCATGGCCCGGTTTCCTTTTTCAGACAAAAGACGGACCAGAGGCAGTAAACCAGGATTTCCCCCCGCGGTCTGCACGTGTTCGTTTATCAAAATCAGGAAAAGTTATCCGTCCGGTGGGTGGACAGGATCAAAATGACTGAGCGGCTTGGAATTAAGGGGTAAAACAATGCACCGTCTTAACCGGGACTCAAGTTCAAGTACATGTGAACTTTACAGATCTGTTATGCACCGAGACCTTTGGATGAGAGAAAAAGATCCACCTTTTCAAAGCCTGCAGATTTAAAAATCACTCCTTTTTTATACCGTTTGGACAAAGCAAAACTGCTGCTCCGGGATTTGAACGCACCAAAATGGGAATAATATTACATAAAAACTAAAGAAGCCCTCCATGCCCCCGGGGTGCCGCAGATAAGTGAGGGACTAAAGAAGAGTCATTGATTTTGCGGTGAATTCACTGTAAGATGTAATGAGGGTCAGGTGATGGGGCCCACTTCATTTTAAAGCACCGACATGATCGCCATGCATATCGCAGAAACACTGAGCTGAGGGCCACAAGAGGCAAATGCGTATGAAAGCAGTTAGGAGCCATTTGTGTCATATTTGCCTTCTTGTTGTCAAAAAGTTCAACAGAGCTATAAAGAGCCGAAGACAGCAGGCATCTCGGAGGAGTGCAGCGTCACTCTGTAAATATTAAACAATGGGCTCATTCTTGATGAGGCAGCATCAGCAAAGATCAATGAAGCTAAATCCAGAGCTCAATTGAGCACAGACGTGATTGCTCAGTCAAAAAAAAAAAAAAAAGATGCATTAGAGAATTGAGTCGGGCTGAAGTCTTACATTGAATTATGCTCGAAATGAAATTATGCACACACTGTGAAATGAGCGCAGGCTGGCACGGAGGAGAAAGGTACTCCACCGAGAGGGGGGGGGGGGGACGCAAGACTGCATTCAGCCTCTGCCAAACCCTCGGTGATGCCTCTGGTCTGATGACACTGCGTCCTGTCACACCATCTCACTATTCAGTGACCACCCCGTTTTGTCAGTCTGCATCCAGTTTGCCGAGCGCTGAGTGACCAGAAGGTTATAAAGCCCTCTCTCTAGTCATCACAAAAGCAACTTTTCCTTGAACATCTTCCTCCTTCGACTAATAAAAGGCTGCTTTGTATGCATCTTTAAAAGAGCAGATACAGTGCCTGAAACAGATTGATCTGCTCTCCGATGGAAAAGACTGCAGTGTTATATGAGAATGCATTACAACTCCCTCCATAAATGGGAAGAAATGTAATAAAAAAGTATCTATTTCTTACTGAAATTATTCATATGGTGGTGGTGGATGAATCTGCTGTGATAAGACCGTTGCAAGTTTAAATCAATGCTTGCTTTTTTTTTTTAAGGGTCAATCAATCTGACTATTTATGCAGCGTTTTTTCCCAAATGTTCTCAAAATCCTAACAAAGTCAAAGGGCCGCAAGTTTTAGGGTCAAAACACAAGAGAAACTGAAGACAAAGGCCTAAAGATGTCACATTAATAACATAAACAAATACAGCACAAGTCAACCCAAAAAAGTGGGCTTTAAGTTTTAAAGACTAGAACAATAGGTTTCACAGGAGATTAGCCAGAAAATTGAAAGCTGTGTCTGTATTTTGGACCCGGAAATCCGCTGAGCGCTGGGCTCAGTTTGCAGTCGTGGGGTGAGGAGTTCTGGAGGAGCTGCAGGGAACTATAGCGTCTTTAATATAGGATGAAGCAAAGCCACTTAAAACTTCAGATGTGTCAAGGAGGATTCGAAATTTCACAGGGAGCCGGTGATGGAGCACAGTATTTCCGGGCCTATCATTTCTATTTCTCCTAATTTTTTCAGCTTTTACATCCAAAGTGCTCTAATCAAACTTGTATTTTGTATGGCCTGCGAGTGGCTTTGCTTTTAAATCATACGCTGTAAAAGGACTGACGATATTCTGACCTCTTAGAGTACAGAAACATCCCAGGGCCTCTCCTTGGATAAAAGCTGCATCCTCTGCAGTACCATACTTTGTTTGAATTGCTTGTCACAAATTACTGGTTAGTGTCGGTGGTAAAAAAAAAAAACTGCTGGGGGAAACACAAGTGTCCCACCCTACAATTCCCTAAATCTTCAGAGCACGCCACCCGCTGAGTGGAATGTCTTCTGGGGGTAAAACAATCCTCCTTGGGGTTTTAAGCAGGCCCCAGTTCCACCAGCGGGATCACAGCTTGAGTAGCTCCTCAGAAAGGTTCCTCCTCCCAGGAGAAGGTTCTAGAAACCATTAGAAACGTGAAACTCTACTGAGGCATGTGGCTGACGGGGAAATAACAGGGGACGGAAAATGTGTTTTAGGACAGAGCCCCGCTGTTTGTTCATGCATTAGGCATTTATAACGCTGATGATCACAGAAATTCTGAAATCAAATGTTCGCTGTTGCCCCATTTCTGAAATATGTTCTCATAAAAGAGATGCTTTCATGTCTCATCCAGTCATGTGACTCCCCGTGACTCCCAATCAGCCCACTTGGAAGCCCACCCGAGTGGGGGCTGAAACTGTTGAGAGGCGCAAGCATCTGAGGGAAATTGGGTGGGGGGCGACCGAGTGGACTTGAGCAGAGCTGATCTGAGTAGATACACGTGGAAAAACCCCCATAAGAACAGCAGCGTATCTTCTCTTGTTTGCGTTTTAATCGTTACTAGTTGTCAGTGTTGAGCTGATACGCGAGTCCGGCAGCCTAACGTTGGGAAGTCTGCAGACGAGGCTTAGAGGTGACACCTGGATGTCTGGAGGGAGAAAAAATCCAAGCGACAACAAGTGTGACAGAGGCACAAAGAGCATTATTCACTCTGGCATGAATGGATTTTGTGGTCAAACAAAATCAATGCCGTGACTTTTTTTCCTCACAAAAGTGCTGAAGAGAAACGGGGGGGGGGGGGGGGGGGGGGGACTAAGGTGGTCCAAAAGAATACAGTGGGGTTCAGCCTCGTTCTCCCTTAGTCTGCTTTTGTGGTTTCAGAGCTTTGTGAAAAGGGGACAAAAACACACAAAAAAAAACCCTAAGCCTCTTCAGTACAGAATGCAGGAGCTCTGCCATTAAGCTTCAGAAAAATCCACTCGGAAAATCCACTTACACTCATTAAATAAGGTGCAAGGGAACCGTGCAAAGAAGAGAGAGCGCGGAGAGCTTTCTTTACACCCTGAACATGTGCTCCTTACAAACCGCTCGACAGTGAGAAGGACAGATTAATTGTTAGCTCCACGCTCCTATTCGACCTCAGTATCCGATTCATGTAACTCTCTTTGCAAATACAGATCAGGCTCCATTTAAAGTTACATCTCAAGCAGCGGAAGAGCCGGCGCTAGTTGACTGAGGGCGGCTCGGTCCCTCCACGGCATATCACGTCCTCTCCAAATGCTTGCAATCAAATCCGTCGGGTTTTATGATCAGGCTGTCACTTTAAGTGGATTCATCAGAAGTCAGCCAATACATGTGGAACTATCATGTAGTTTTTACTCTGATCAAACACAGCGGAAACTGGGTGGAGACGTGCGACACAAACCACCAACTGCAGGTCAAAACATAAAACAATATTTTCAGAGCATCAGAGTGAATGAGAACTGGAGCGAAAAAAAAAAAAATCTATCATTTCAAGCCAAATGGTGTGAATGAATAATTAAGGTTTATATGAAAGGGAAGGTTTAATGTGTTGAGACCCAGCTGTTATCTTACACTTGCCTCTCCTTTTCTCATCGGCTAACTTCATCTCCAATATTTCAGCACTTCTCTCACTGTCTCCCTAATTGTAACTCTTTGTTTACACATCCAGGCACTCAGTGACGAAGCAACAAAGGACTAAACCATCTTTCGAGGAAATAAAAAATAGCACAAATGCTCATGCACAAGCAAAAATGAGTGACTTGTTAGGAAATAAACTAATAAAGTATTTGCTACTTTTCTGTGCCGTACGACTATGTAATAAAACACCTTTTATGAGCTAATGTGATCAACTCCAGATAACAGCTCCATTTCTTTTGAGAAACAGAAGAACAGCTTACGCTAATCAGCCAAAAAAAACATCATAAAAATATGACCGTACTCCATATTATCAGCTTATCTATATATTTACTGCTCAGAGCATAATTACTGATAATCCCTATCAACCTCTTAGTGTTGGTCTCTAGTTTTCCTATGCAGTCAGTGTCTGGCTGCATAGGAAACATTCTTTTGAAGTTTTACCCAGAGATGAGTTGCTATTCCTAGACATTAAATATACTTGAAAAAAAACTAAACAATAACCACTTGCTCTAGGTGCCTCTCATCATAACAAAGCGATCGAAGTACGAGGAAAGGAAATGTTATCAGGATCAGAAAAATAGCTGGAGAACGCTGGGCACAATGCGACGGATAGGGCAAAGGAAGCCTTTCAAAGAACACATGTATAAGCATTTGTTGAAAGAATATTACCGCGAAGACGACTAAATCAATGAAAAGAATTACATCATAATGAGACTGTAACAGGAGTTACCTCCATTATCGATTCACCAACACTTTGTCTATGTATAAAGACCACATGTCAAAGGCTACTCTCCCCTCTGTCCGCTCTTTGCACAGTGATGAACAGCCTCACAGAGTAATAACAGTCCAACTTGACCTGAGGGCTGATCCTAAGAAGCTGTTGTGGCCCAAGCAAAGGCTCATTGTTCTAGTAGCATCCCTGCAGCTGCAAAAGACACAAAGTGTACTGTACCGTGGGCTGGTACTGGCCTACATTACACTGTGTCCCTCGACAATGGGGAGGAGGGGAACTCATCTAGACCTCACAATGGGAGTAGCTTCCTCAATCAGCTGCCTAAAAAGCCAACCGAAGATATTGTGACAATTATTTCTACAACGCGGGATGGCCCAACGACTCTGAAAAAGGAAAAACTGAGACCTCAGACGTTTTGATATCCGTTCACAGGTGGCCGAGGGACTTCCCCAAAACGACACAAATCCCCGGGTTCTGCCCGTTCGAACGGGAAAAGACTGGCTGTTCCAAGTATGCAGGACAAACCTGGGAGCGCAGTGACTCATCCATCAGCTCCTGTTTCATGCCAAGGATGATTATTTGCAAGAATTCATCAAAAACTATGTGCTGCGCTGAGACGGCCACAGAGAGGAACGTGTTACCTCTCAGCCTGCCTGGTCTATGGTCGGACTTGTATCTGAGGCATGCTGCTTTTCCCAGATGCATCAAAAGAAAAGGGGAAAAAAACACATAAAAGAGACTAAAGTAGTCTTTTAAAGTCTCACAGCTAGTCATTTTTTAACTGGGTTATAGTCTTGAAACATTCATTCTGTGGGGCTTTGGCTTTAAGATAACATGCTATTGCATTTTCTGGAGCCCTGTTTGGACTCTGAGCCCAAACCTGTGTTCCACCGTAAATTATTTTCTCGAACTCCCGCACATTTGGTTTTAAAGTCATACACAAAGAGCATGTTTCAAGCTGCAGCCCTAGTCACACTTTTATCTATAATTAAAGAGAATTCAAATAGAGTAGCCTTAAATGGAATATGGTTTTCCAGTCAAGTGAACTCTCTCTACTCCATTAGTATGCCTGGGTGCAACACATTCAGCTACTTAGACAAAGGTGCTTGATCCACCTGATTTTTCCCCCCATGTAGAATATTGGTTGTAACTTAACTAAACTGCATGCATGCTACAATCCCCCCCCCCCACCCCATTCCTGGCAGAGAGCCAAGCAATACCAACAAAAAGGCAATAGAGAACATCCCAGTGCTGACGCACTTAGAAAATCTCCATCTCAGCCCTACTGATGACATTATCTTTAATAACGTATCAGGCTACACTAGCTGTAATTGCAATTCAATTAATTATCCTTGGACACTGCATCGTAGGCCAACAAGACTAATGACCTAAATCAATGTGGCTCTTCCCTTTCCCTGCTAAGAAGCACAAGGCTGATTTTGGTTTCCTCGGGAGCGCTTCTTCCCAATGAACTGTGACAGCATTAAAGAGACTACATTTTTCTCCCTGCAACTGAGCCACGCTGCCAGCCTTCCTGGCCGGGAGTGGAGATGAGAATTGGGGAGCCGCATCTTAAGCTAGGTGTTGGTCGTTGAGGAGGGAGTGTAGGTTTAGACTGTGGTCCGGTATTTGTTCAGTCCTCCCGTGCCGCTGGTCTCTCTGGGTGCCGGCGGCGGTGGCGTCGCTTTCAGGTGACACGGGAGAAACCGGGATGATGGAACGTGACAAATGCCGACATCTCTCTCATTTCTTCCCGCTCAGACACAGAGAGAGAGAGGGAGGGCGGCGCAGCCCGGATGCACACGCATCGGCATTCCCTCCACATCTCTCTGAGTGCTGGCATGCCGGGGCTGCAGCGTGGCACCCAAAAGCTCCGGATGAGCCGTTATGCATATATGGATGATGAAGATGCTTTCTGAGTGCCACTTGCCGGGTGCGGACAGGGAAGAGCAATGCGAGGAGAATTCAAAATAAATGAAGCCGCCTGAATTATTTAGAGCTACAAACTGAGAATTCAATCTGGTTTCACAGAGGCAGTGGAAAATGGCCACAAAAAGTCATCCACGGTACCCTCTTATCCAACTTGAACCGCCTGCTCCTGTGCCGCTCACCGCAGAGAGCCTGAAAACCTGTCCATTAGGAGGGGAAAGAGACAGGGAGGTGCAAAGAGGCTACAGGTCTGTCCCCTTATTCCACTTCAGTTTCTCATGTTTGAGTCACACAGGGCTTTCTGGCATCCCCCACTATATTTCTTACACCCTTCCTTCACACCACCTCACTGGCCCAACTAAATATATTTATTACCCCGCTGTGTTTTGCAGATGAGCCCCTTTGGCTGCATTTCCATTACTGGGCAGAGTGCAAGAGGCCAGATGGAGAGTGGAAAGGAGAGAAAGAAATCAGAGTAAGCAATTCTGTTTGCCAGCAGGTTGGCGGTAGTAAAAGAGGGGCAAAAACCCAGAGCACAGCTCTAATCCAACCCATCTTTTCTCTTGATCGAATGAGCCTGATATAAAGAATAGCTACATTCTTGGATGTTCTCTGACCCTTTGCTGAAAACATAAGGGTTGAACCAAAAGCGACGACATCGTGAGCACATAGACGCTTTTAGTTACAGAAAGCCCTCCATCTGTATCCCTCGGGGGTACTACAAAGCCTTCTACTAGGCTTTAATGGTGTGGCAAGTGTATTTATGCTGCTATGTTTGGGAGCAAAATGCAATGGCGGAAATCTGCTCATGTGCATGCGCATGTGATTGAGTCTGCCTGGCATAAAAAAAATAAAAAATAAAGGTTCATATCTGAATTGGGAAATTTGCAGGTATCAGTACCTCACCTGAGAAAGGCCCAGGGGCTTCCAAATGCATATAATATTGATATATCGAGGAATAGGCAGATATAATTGTTTAAATGTGACTGGTGTACCAGTGCTTACTGTTCACCGGCTTACACAGACACGGGAGCAAATTGTTCAAATATGATTTGATATGACGCGTGTACCCTTGAGGTGCTTACGATTAACTGCTCACAGAGATACGAGAACAAGTGGCCTCGTTTTTAAACAGGACATCTTATCCTAAAGGTGACGGAGAGACTAGGCCTTGCCAACTAGATTCTGGGGTCAATCAGTTGTGATGCAAATGTCTGCCCAATCAGGGCGGTTTGGTGCGTCATTGTGTTCTTGCTGGTCCCTTTCCCTTCCCGAAGTTTGATTTTTAGCTCTTAATAAACTTCTATTCCTTGAGACTAAGAGTCTTAGTCCCGCGGGCGGACTAAGACTCTTATATAAAAGATTCCACAACAGTTATGCAGTCTTCCTACAACTTCTCTACCCTCACACATTCCAGCTTCTCCAGCCAGGGAGCAGCCTCAGTCAAGTACAAACAGAGCTGAGGCAGACACGTGTCCGGATTTGAAAGCTATACTGAAAAGCACAGGGCATATGTTGCCTTACATCTCATCAATAACAATCTGAAACCAAACTTGAAACATGAAATCTCTCTCAAACAGCAAATGATTATTTTTTGCATCTCATCTTTAAGTTTCTTGCTCCTCTGCAAATATTTCCATTTGTAAACTTAACTGGTGACTAACCGAGCTATACGTTAAGCTGTATTTCTCACCCGTTATGCAAATTCCAGCTCCGCCATCTTGGAATGCATCTCACAAAGGCAGCCCTTGTTCTGCTCAACAACCACATGGACAGGGCATCCACCTGCTGGGGGGCGTGGCTGGAGCAGACCTGAGCGGGACACGAGGCCCACTGAGGACACAGTAACAGAGGACCGCCTTGCCCCCATACAAAAGATGGATGTGGCTATTCTGATGGGTTTGTTGACCACTTTAGAGCCTCCGATTTGTCATTTGGCCATCACCGTCTGGGGGTTTTTGGAGCCATAAATCACAGGGATCGGACAGAGAGGAAACCGTACGAGTCCACTCGGTATCAGTCAAAGCATGAGCCTGCCTTAGCCAACAGGTGAGGCTCAACATAAATACATATGATCAAATCAACTCCCTGAAACTAAGACTGGAGTCAAATTGAAAACATTCAGGAATAAGGCGATCATCAGAAGTCTTTATCCCCCTCCCCACCCTCTTTAGGAGGCTATTTTAAGACTCCAAAAGTGGCTCTTTAATATCAAAAGAAACTTAAATGGTTATTAAAATAAAAAGCACGTTTTGTTGTTGTGCTGAAAGAACGACACAAGCATTTAGGAGGTACGTCCACAGCTCACAAAAGCAGATTTTTCTATAAATGACACTCATCCCTTGAAAAACGGGCAACTCATCCAGATGCAGCCGTCTACTTTATGAGAAATATAACTTCACTGCTGTGCAGTTAAACAATCGAGCTTTAGTTTCACACACATATGGCTGGGTCCGGTCTCCTCATCCAGTCTGGACGAAGGTGCACACGTGTGCTCCACTGTGCAAGCAGAGCCAACTAGAGCACAAGAAAAATGACGGTAAAATTGTTAAAGAAAAGACGTGTTTTCTGGTGTACTTTGATATTTTCAGATGTATAAAAATATGGACCTCTGCAGTAACCCGGAGCACTTCATAGTTAAGAGCAAATGCAAAAGCTGGGAGTCGTCAGGGTCTCATTATATAACTGTAAATTATGGCCATGAGAAAAAAAGAGAAGAACAAAAAAAAAGGACCACACCAAATCTTTAATTTTAGATTCCAAAAACAAACTATTCTGTTTGTGTCAGTGTGTCCACTTCCTGCCTTTGTACTCGGAATCAGAAGCCCCTGCAGAGCTTTCATGTTCTAACTAGAAAAAGGACCCTGGGTGAACTTCATCGCTGAGTGGAGCTTAACCTGGAGCACTTTCATTTTATGATCTTCTGCCCATATATTTCTTCCCTTCAGAATTCTAACAGAGTCCAGATATACAGCAGAAACATTCAGTACAATTTGACTGTGATGCGAGTAGGAGGGTGATCTAGTTACCATGGTGCAAAAACATAAAAAAAATAAAAAGCAAAAAGACACCGGGGTACTGCCTGAGCTGCAGTGTTTACGTGTGCCTGCGCCGTACTCCTCACAATCAAGGCAGGAGCTCCCACAAAGAATATTATCACATTTCCAGCAGGCTCCACCTCTCACAGATCACACTGCTGCCTCCAAGGGCTTGAACGAACATCAAAGGCAGCTGTGGGATTTTGCATTCCTGTCAAGAGCATACAACCTCTGGAGCCCCCCCCTCCTCACGAAAAGCTCTGCACCACCGGCTCCCACAGCCGAGCGCCACCATTTACCAAAACAACCATGTGTGCCGGGGAGCGGCGTGGTGCCAGAGTCAGGAGGGACGCGGGAGGATTCCTCTGCTCCTTCTGTGAGGAGTCACTCAAGTCGTCCCCCCCCTCCTCGTGATGCACGTGTACCTCCCGTGGGCAAGGGGAGGGTGGTGTGAATCTGGAGGCAGCGAGCTCCAGACCGAGATAACGGCGCTGTGTGCATCGGTGACAGCGTGCTCGGCTGCTCGGCACAGAATATTATTTACAGCTCGCGGTGAGGAGAAATTACAGCGGCAACCCTCTTCAGAAGCAGGAAAACCAGCTGACCTGGCAACACTTAGAGAGAGGCCAGCAGGAGGGGTCAGGCGCTATAATTATTATATTGCTGCTCCTTCCTCACTGTCGGTATCTATACGGCTCACGCGGCGGGCAGGGGATTCAGCCCACAGGTGACAACAGGTTACTGGTGCATGAGAGGATGATAAAGAGGCAGTAAAGACGCTTTAGCATTTATGGACCTGGCTCTGCAGGTTTAACATGGAAGGAGGGCAATGAAACCAGTGGATGAAGTTTAAAAGGGCGACCATCAAGCTGACCGAAGGGAAATGTGCTGTCAAAGCAACGCCGCTGCCAAAAGCACCACTTCCTCTGGCAAATGCATTTAGCGGCTGAAAAATAGAAGCAAAATATAACACAAATAAGCAGAATTACTCATCTAAAGAAGGGACTTGATCATTTTTCTTC
Organism: Menidia beryllina; assembly: GCA_013363375.1. NCBI lineage: Eukaryota > Metazoa > Chordata > Actinopteri > Atheriniformes > Atherinopsidae > Menidia > Menidia beryllina. Next base: position 2,685,854 of record JABUIW010000031.1, on the reverse strand, counting down.
TGTGCCTGATGGGTGTCGAAATGAAAAAGTCAGCCGTCTGTTCGGGTGGGACAAAGTGAATCATTCGCAAAGCTTTGTGAACCACTGATTTTTTTTTCCTTTGTATCTAATGACACCACTACAGTCATAGTTCTGATCAAAAGTTGGACCACTCTTGACACTTTCTTTTCACCTTGACTTCAACCCAAACAAGCTCCCATTGATTCTGTAGCGTTTGACTTTGCCACCAGATCCATGACGTTAATGTCACGATTTGAATCCATATTCCAACCCAATATCAGAAGTGAGGCACCTCAAGATAATCAGCTGGGAAGCAGTGAAAAACAATCGGAATATTGGCAAAAAAGATGGCATTAGGGCAGTTTCATCCAGCTGATTTTGCACAGGTAAATAGTACTGTGTGGGACCAAGTGAGGCCTAAATCATCATAGTGGAATATCCAAAGAAATTAAATTTAAAAGAGAAAAAAATAAACAAAAAGAAGCTTATCTAATGTCTAATTTCACTCCAAGCATTTTTAGAACCTCTTCTGATCGGCAGCTTAAAAAGTTACTTCTTTTCTTTTAAATCAATGATCGGTCTAAAGTGTTTTGATGACAGTTCCTTGAGGATAACTCTGAAAGCTACTTAGTGAGACGAGTCATTTGATGAGGCCTTTGTTGCTTATATTGGACTGCATATTTTTAGAACTTGTCTTCAAGCACAGAGACGCATGCTCGTAATTGAGCTGAATCAAAGGTTGGTGGTGTTTTCTTTGTTTGTTTGTTTGTTTTTTTTTAACAGGCAGGAGGCTATTTGCACTCACAGCACTGTGCGAGCATGAAAACATCTGAGCCGGAGATGTGCTGCCCCGTGCATTTGTCCCACATCTACAAACTTACCAGGAGCAGAGCTCTTTGACTTTGCAGTGTCATTATCTACTCCTAACTTATTGGCAGAAAAGAGGAACACGGGTAATATTCTGAGAAATAATCCATAAGCATGGCAAGGAGGAACACCACTTGGACGAGGTCACTCACCAGTGAGGAGGAAAGAATCGGGGAATATTAAAAAGGAAAACTCTTAAGGGGAAAATGGAGTGGTTTCCTGTGAGGCATGGCGCCTTGAATGCATGCATTTGTTTTTCACTTGTCTATCCAAAGTGATTCCCCACATACAGGTGAGTGAAAATGCTCCTGCTGGGGAGCAGGGATCCTAAAGGATGCAGGGAATCGGGCGACCGACAGGGGGTGGGGGGGAAGACCCCCAATCCAATGAGTCCCACCCTTGTGTTGAGAGCAAATCCGAGCACACGTGTGTAGATGGAGACTTGACAGTGACAACCCCCGAGCAGAAGTACGCGGTTCCTTTGCCAACATATCAGCACATTGCCTTGGCATGTGAACAACCCCACGACATCCTGCTTCCGAGGACGGATCACGCCAAGTGAGGCAACAGCTGTT